>JAULLE010000020.1:0-14828 GCA_035668155.1 Sarracenia purpurea
GGTTTTCTTTCCCCACGTGGTTTTGATCCCTTCAACCTTCTGTAATATCTCATCTCCACTTAATGGTACGGGAGGTAACTCATGTTCTTGCTCGCCATTAAAAACCTTTTTTTGCCTTCGGTATGGATGATTGCGTGGCAGGAACTTTCTGTGGCCCGCATAGATATTTTTCTTCCCGTGCTTTAATCTATGAGAATATGTTCCCTCACTACAAATCGGACATGCATAATATCCTTTCACCGTGCAACCACTCAAATTACCATACGCAGGAAAATCATTGATTGTCCATAATAGTGCAGCCTTCAATGTGAAAGATTGCTGCCGATAAGCATCGTAAGCTTTGACACCTACCTCCCATAACAATTTCAAATCATCAATCAACAGTGCCAAGTAAACATCAATGTCATTACCAGGTTGTCTTCTTCTGTGAATCCTCAATCCGAGGAAGCCCTAAGAGTAAGATTCATTGTCTTCTTCTGCAATTTACAGCCTTTCAATTTACTCTCTAGTCTCTTTATTGCTTTGTTTTTTTTTCTTCTTCTGAAATTAATATGTTGGTGATTGGGATAATTTAACCAAGAAGTAGTTTTGGACACTATAATGGAGTTTGTTAAGGTTGGGAATGGGGGGAAGTTTCACTCCGCTATATATCGCAGGTTTATTCAGAGCATTGTAAGTTGGTACTTTTTTTCTGACAAAAGCTAAAGCCCAAGTCCAGACATATATAAGCTCAAATCTTTTTCCTTTTGTTCCATTTGCAGGTCAACTCTACAGTCGGGATTGATTGTTTATTAGACTTTCTTGCCTCAAAGTATTTCAAGTACATTGATGTGCGGTATGAGTACAACATCATGTTGAGTTGTTAAAATGCTCACTTTTAGACAGTTTATCAGATAGTCATGTCGTTTTCGCCTTTGGTGTGCCAATCATTTGTTATTTTTCTGAGTGAGTGAACAAGTGTATTGGGAACGCAGTATTTTAATCATGGTAGCTTAATTGTGAATTATTTTGCTAATGTAATAAATTATAAATTGAATCGGGAATTCATCTCATAACTTTTTATGGTGTACAATATACTTATGTATATACTTGTAAAACATTGATATAGTGCCTAATTTATTTGCTATTGTTTAGTTGGTAGCACTGGATGTACCTGACCAAAATATGATAGCAATGGCTACATACATTATTTTCTGCGAATGAATTATACTTGGTTATAGATTATATAACAAAGTTTTTATATTTGGCTATATGTTACCATATAAATAAATATAAAGAATTTAGAACAAATTTAAAGTGTAAGGACTAAAAAAATATGAAGGAGTAGCATTTGATAAATTTATCCAAAACAATAACAATAAGCATCATCTAGATGACTAAGCACAAGACAATAAACTTTCTCTTACAGATGGATAAGATTGCACCATGCCGTCCTCAATGAGAGGTTATCATGAGCGGAAGTAAGTTGTTGAATTATCAATTTATCATCATTGCCTTAAACTACATCGTCTAGAACCTTGTGAAAACATAAAAATTGGCCTGAATTTTGTTTGACAGTATGAACTGAATCATGTATTGTGTTGCTTGCAGTATTGACCATTTCAAGTCTTTGTTTTTTTTTAATCTGAGGAAAGACCATTTCAAGTCTTGATTTGGAAGAGTTTGGGAATATATTATATAAATAGAAACTAATTAATGTAAGATTCTAGGTAATGTCTTGCTCCTATTAAAAATCCTGGCTTCATCGTAGACATAATAACCAGAAAAGTACAACTTATTCTGGTTTGGCAGCTTATTCCACTTTATCTTTAAAATATTTTCTGGAACTTTGCTCTTCTATGGTTCCTTGTTTCTGTCTGTTGGTGCCACAAGATTTAAAAATCTTCAATATTTGACCCTGGTAAGGTTAAGGGACCTAACAAATCACAAGAATGCTTATCTACAAGAAAAAGAAGGCCGAGCAGGGCAATAATAAAAGCCCAGGCTACAAGCATGATAACATGGTTTTGAGACTGAGAAGCCACTTTGTATAACTTATGCCGAACTTCATGTCGTTACCCGGTCCACCTATCTCAGTAACCTTAGGAGCAGACTGGGAATTGCCTAAGTGTCGGAACCTGGAAGTTTGTGGTTTAGATGCTTTAATCTAAAGTGATCAATATATTGAGCTTAGTACCAGCTACGGCAGGCCGAATAACTGAGCTTATGTATTCATATAGATTATTGGGACACAAAATCCATGACTCCATGGTCTTCACCTTATACTAATTAATACTAATATATTGGAAAATTGGTTGTTTGTTTTGTTGTTTAAAAAGCTAATGAACTTTCCAAAGAGTATGTGCTGGATCAATGGGAATTAACAAGTGCCTTTTTGAGATATTTAAAAAGCTTACATGGCTCATTTGAGAGCACTTTCAACTCTTACAGGCTCAAAAGCAAACAAACAAAAAAGTTAAGCCAGACATTTACACAAATTTGGCAGCAATAAAGACACCCAATTACAAATATAAACAATGAGATAGAATCTAACAAACAAACTACAGTGGCAGTAATCAACGGATTAAAAAAATGTTTTGGTTCAATAGTACCATGCAAGTTTCCCATCAACAACTTTCCAAACAGTATGTGAAATTCGTCCCATAAAAGGATCAGATATTGATACACATATAGTGATGCCATCAATAAAAAAGAACTCCTTTTCCAAAAGGTTAAAAATTATTCGCAAACCCTTCAACATAAACCTTGAACAGCAGAAGAAGTTTTGTATTCTCAAAGGCAATACATCAAACACCTAGTCTACGAAACCAATCACACGGGGCCTATAACTACGAATACCGAACACACAACTGGCCGATTGTGCGAGAATGCAAGAAAGAAAAAGAGAGAGAGAGGGGGGGAGAGAGAATGAAATTATCTACCTTGAGGCACGATGCAGAAGTGGTGATGGAGTGGAGGCGGCGTGCAGCGTACACAAGATCTGGTCGTCTCCTCTGTTTCCGATTCGATACCCGAAGCCTTCAATCGGAACCCAAAGCCTTCGATCCACTGAGGACGAAGAAGAAATCAACTTCAATTTGAGGAGAAATCGGCTGAATAAGAAGTCTGAAGAAGAAATCGATTCCGAGAAGGAGAAGAAATCCTAAACCCTAAATCGATTCCGAAGAGAAGTAGAAATCGGAATCGAAGAGAAAAAAAAAATCGGAATCGAAGAGAAGAAGAAATCGATTCTGAAGAGAAGTAGAAATCGGAATCGAAGAGAAGAAGAAATCGGAATCGAAGAGGAGTGTTCGATCGTAGTAGGGTTTCTGATTTGTTACGTAAGCGGGTCGGTAATCGGGCGCGGCTCGGGTAATCGGGCGGACGCGCGGGTTATTGAAAAAGTTGGATAAACATCTCGTTTGTTATAATCGCGATGTAAAGTATTATATTTTTAGTTTCGGTTTCATCCGAGCCGAGACTAAAAATACATAATTGTCTCGGTTAATTCATAAACCGAAATAAAAAGTTTTTAAAAAAATTTTCAGTCACAGTTTTTACAAAACCGTGACCTTTTTTTTTTGAGCGAGACCTTTACCAATTATTGTAGTAGTGATTACTTATGATTGTTTGTCAAGGTTCACAAATTTTTGGGGCACTACTAATGTTGTGTAGTATAGTGAGAGGTGGTTTTACACAAAAGAGGTTTAGATAACCAAAAATTGGCTTTTTGAAAATCATCAAAATTTAGGCATTTTATGGTTTTTCTTTACTTTTGAGGCTAGAAAACTTAGTAAACCTGATTTGCAAGGTTTACTACTTGCCTTATCCATCTAGTTTAATCCATATTGTGTTAGATGAAGCAACCTAATAGATGCCTGAGGCAGGGGATGACGTTGAACCATAGGCGCCTGAGGAGGGGGGGATGCGAATAAACCACTGGCTCCGATTGATGGGTTGGGTGTCTTGCAAGAGATGCTTAACACGATTTGGGTTTTAGCTGGGATGACAAAGGGAGGTGCGCAATCCCCCGAGCCTAGTATGTCAGTTGCTATACAGGATTTCCAAAGATTAGACCCTCCGATCTTTAGTGGGGAGTCTGACCCAAAGACCATATCTGGGTGGCTAAGGGTAACCACATGAATCCTTGAGACTCTAGGGATTGTAGATAATGCGACAAGGGTTAACTTGGCTACCTTCTAGTTGAGGGGAGATGCAGATGACTGGTGTGAGTATGCCAAGGCTATAGGGGATGGAACATGCGCAACATTCTCCACGATCATTTTGGAGAAATAATTCCCCAAGTCTTCAAATGGTACCTACCGTAAGGAGTTCTTAGCCCTCACTCAGGGGTCGATAACGGTCATACAATACGAGGCCAAGTTCACGACCTAATCTAGATTTACACCAGAGATAGTGTCCATTAAGGAGCTACAAACTAGGTGCTTTGAGAGAGGCCTACACTTGGGGATTCGAAACAAGGTTATGGCTATCAGGTTGAAGGTGTTTGCTGAGCTGGTGGAGATGGCCATTACAGTAGAGAATGGTGTGACATAAGAGAAGAAGAGCTGGGAAGGGTGACCACCGTTGGCTAGTGGTCATGCACGATCCCCTGGGCAGCAGTCAAAGAAGAGGAAGACGGGAGGGACCTAGTCTTTCTCTCTATGATCGTACCAGTTGCAGCCTCGTTCAGTGCCTCTATCTTCCACACCGTCAGGACACTTAGATCATATGAGCGGGGTTTTCTTTACATGTGATCAGTCTGGCCACCAGTCGTGGAGTTTCCCTCAGGGCCAATCGGTGAGGACTCCACCCATATGCTATAAATGTGGGGAACCGGGGAATTTACGAAAGGACTATCGATTGACCCAGACAGCTCAAGGCACGTATGGTGTAGCGCGGGGCCAGACATCCAAGGGCCAGCAAGGATTTGGGCAGCCCCAGCAGCATTCAGGGGAAAAGTTATCCAGGACAGGAGGAGGGCTACTTTAGCTCAATCCGTGAGACGTCTTGCATGGGAGAATCAAGGGAGGGCCTATGCCTTGGTAGAAACCAGCTCAACAGTAGTAACACTTGTTTCATAGGATTCAGCCCCAGGACCTTCAGTTATCAGAGGTACAGTCTTAGTATATCGGTCTTATGCACGAGTGCTTATTGACACGAGAGCATCACACTCATTCATATCGTCGCATTCGCCTCATCTTCGGGCTTGAACATTAAGACTTTGGACCACACATTATATGTCGATACACCGACGGGAGTGACCACCATGTCAAAATGGGTATGTAGAGCATGTGAGGTGGAGATAGACCATCTTCGCTTATCCTTTGATTTCATCGTGCTTGATATGAGCTTTTCTGACATTATTATTGTGATGGATTGGTTAGCTTCTTTTCATGCTCATATAGATTGTGATCGTCACCAAATTACCATATGTACTCTATAGGGAGATTCCTTCTTTTTTTGTGGGCAATAGGGATGACGGTTCAGTACCCTCATATCCTTATTCTTGTAGTGGGTGTCTCTGTTCTTAGTTCTCGGCTCTGATGCTTGAGGGAGACGAGTTTGTTCCTATTGATATACCACATGTTGTATTTGAGTTTCTTGATGTTTTTCCATAGGATCTCTTTCAGCTTTCGCCTCGGCTGGAAGTCGAATTCGACATTGATTTGATCCTGGAAACTGTCCCTATTTGCATGCCATCTTATCACTTCTCTCGAGCTAAGCTCATCGAGCTGAAGGCGCGGATACAGGACTTACTTGAGAAAGGATTCATCCGACCGAGCTTTTCACCTTGGGGAAAACCAGCTCTATTTTCTAAGACGGCTTTCCATACATGTTATGGCCATTAGGAGTTTCTAGTCATGTAATAACCTGAATAGTTTTATTAAATAATTTATTTTAAATCAAAAAGATTTTGATAATTGATTTTTATCCCCGAATTTTTTTTATAAAATAAACTAATAATTCTTTTGTATTTATTAAATTCCCTTTTTGAAATAAAAACAGTAAAATTATTATTTATCTTGGGTTAATGTAAGTGGAACGTTCTAGATACAAAAAAAATTAATAAGTTGCTTTTCTCCCGAACAGCCGCGACACACACACACACACACACACACACACACACACACACACACGTGGGCGCGAACAGAGAGAACGCGAGAGGGAGATCACAGAAGAAGGACAGAGAAGAGGGAGGGGACCGGTGCCACCACCACCGACCATCGTCGCGCTACCATGGGGGCCGACCGACGCCGACACCGACGGAAAATGGAAGAAAAAAAAAAAAGAACCACCGAGCGCACGACCTCCGTAAGCTTTGACAATGCGATTTTAGCCTCGATTGGTTTGATTTCTCCTATTTTCTTTAACAAAGGTAGGATTCTAGGTAATCTAAACCTATCTACTGATATAGATTGTAGTTTTTGCAAAGATTCATTGACCAACAAAAATCTAGGGCACGAGGTACCCGTTTGGACGAGATTCTAATTTTCTTTTCTTTTTCTTGCGTAATTCATGCACTTAGCCACTAAAACATGTTATAGAGCCTTAAAATAAACATTCTAGCTTGCTAGTATTGCGATGGCTTGATCAATTTTGGATTTGACCAAACTAGGGTTGCGTTTAGGTATTTTTGGGTCCATTTGGGGTTTTCGACCCTAAAGAGATAACTTCTCGAAATTGTCTTCGATTATGTGACATTGACCTAGAATGTAACCTATGGTGCGAATTTGGTAATTTTTAGGTAAGTGAAATTAACACTCCTTAACAAACGGATAAGTTGGTAACCACGTTCGAGGTCCGAACCTTATGATTTTGAGAAAATAAGCTTGATTATGTGAAGTCGAAGTGGATATTAGCCTATGGGTTAATTATGGTGAATTTAGGGTTTACGAAATTAACCCTCTTTAATTAATCGATAAGTTGGTAAGGCTAGATTAGTAGTATTTGGGCTCATTCTATAAAAGTGATGTTATACATCTATGATTGGGAAATACTTGAATCCATATTGATGGAACCAATTCCATGTTGAGTCAAGTTCACTTGAAGGAATGGACGATGCTTTGGCAAAAGTATGTTAGACCATTTAAGTTGGTGACTTCATTAGGTCAGTTGAGTTATGTTGGATCTAAAACCTAGATAACACATCTTGTCATGTGGAGTTTGGTTACTATATTTTAAGATTATTTGGCTTCCTTAGAAAAGCATATGCATTCGATTGTGGATCCATAGGATAACTTGAGGTAATTAAGGAGTTTTAAGCTAACATGCATTAGCTTTTATGTCGATGAATTGATTGTGTGACTGGACTTGCATAGGTTCCCTTATGAAAGCCTGTATTGTTTACGATTGGATTTTGTGTAGTATTGGATATTAATTATAGTTTTTGGTGATCCTTAGGCTTCCTTTTAATAGCCTAAGCTTTGGTATTTGGGATATACTGTTGGATGACCTATGTTGAATCCTTGCACCTTAGTGTTTGTGGATACATATGAGTGGATCATTGTGATCTTTTAATGCACATTGTTCGTATCTTTGTGCTTTTATGTGATGGATGCTTGTTCTGTTGACGTTGTGACTGGAGGGGAGTAGGGGGTTGAGTCCAAGGCTTCCAACTAGCGTTGAAGTGAGCCGTGAAGTTGGTCCACATTGACTTATTCTGTGGGGGTTGTACAACGAAAGGTGGCCACTTCCCAACTTACGTTGACGTGGTCCGTGAAGTTGGTCCACGATGGTGGTTCCGTGGGGGTTGTACAACCAAGATTAGACTCGTCATCTACTCTAGGGTCCGGTCCATGGGTGCGTGCGTATGCACACGTAAGGTTTACGAGCTATGGTATGGGACATAGCTTGTCTACCATACGATACATAATGGTGGTGTGTGAGCATGTACGCGTAACGTTTACGAGCTATGGTGTGGGATATTGCATGTTTACTTTACGATACATGGTGTGTGGTTTGTATTATGTGTGCACTATACATTTGAACATAAGCATATTATCACTTATGAGATGTAGATGCATATATTTCAGCTTTTCAGCTTCTTTTACAGCTTTGATACGTAGCACCATGTATCATTATTCATGTAGATGAGAGCATGTCATTGCTTATATTTCATGAGACACATTTGATGCACAATGACTATCTTATTACGTATAGAATTAAATCTACCTTCACCTAGTAACTTATACCTGTTAGCGTATAAAGTGTAATTACTAACTATCTTAAAGTTGTGAGTTAAGCCTAATGGGAAAGAAAAACTAGTTTTTCAATTGATGCTCTTTTATTCAAGACTTCCATGCTAAAATGAGATTTTATACAAAAATTCAGTTATGCTAGCATGGTTTTGGATAAAAAAAATGATTATGGTTTTATATTTAAAACCTTTCACTTATACTACTGCATAATCAACCTTGTATATCATTTCGTGATTTATTTTATCAATTATCCTACAACCGTGGCTCAGCCACCCTAACATTTTTCAGGTTAAGAAAAAAGGAAGATCTTGGATGATTATAGCAAGGATAGAAAAGCTGAAGCATACACATATTTAGTTGCTCATGTAGTTTATTAGTTTCAATTTCGGATGAATGTATTATCAGTTGTATTTCATTTCTGTTGTTGGATTACTGTACGGCCAAAAGGCCACTTTTCATTTCTTGTATGCATGTGAGATATCGTTAGGTAGTTCTATTTTCCTCTTTATGTTTGGGTTGGTTTATCTTGTTGTAGATTAGCAGTGGGTTGCAAGTGCCTATGGGCCGCCCTTGCTAGTTTGAGATTTGTAGCTGGTTAGTATTATTATTGCGCCAAAAATTGGCTTGATGTGGCTTAGAATAGTCTAGGTTTGCCACATATGTGGATTCTTGATATATAAATTATCCAGGTGCTTTGTTTACAGGTTATTTCCTGTTGCGAGTTAGTTCAAAAACAGGGGAAACTCTGCCGAAATTTTTTAAAAAGAGTTAGAATATTTTTCAACGTTTTTCATAAAAACTTCTTAACAAGAAAAATATTCTTATTTTTCTAAAATCGGTGTTTAAAAGAAATAAATATATTCGGCATGAGACCAGATTTTTGGATATTCTTTATTAGATTATTTATTGGTTTAGGTCAGGATGTTACAAGTCATATCCTTTGGCTTGATTAATGCACTGGCTACATTCATGGACGTCATGAATCGTATCTTTCATCGGTATTTGGATCAATTTGTGGTGGTGTTTGTAGATAACATTCTCATATATTCACCATTTGAGGAGGCTCATGAGGAGCATTTTCATATCTCCCTATAGTTATTAAGAGATCACCAATTATATGCTAAGTATGATAAGTGTGAGTTCTAGCTTTTTGAAGTCAGATTTATAGGGCATGCGGTATCGGGAGAAGGAGTAGCTGTGGATTCGTCTAAGGTTGAGGCTCTGATGACTTGGGAACGGCCAAAGAGTGTATTTGAGATCCGGAGTTTCTTGGGTCTGGTGGGTTATTACCATCGTTTTGTGAGTGGTTTCTCTCAGTTTGCAGCGCCCATGACACGGCTTACTCATAAGGGTGCCAAGTTCATTTGGGACGATGCTTGTGAGGTATCCTTTCAGGAACTGAAAATGAGGTTGACTTCTGCCTTAGTGTTGATCATACCATAGTGTAGAGTGAGTTATGCAGTCTATTATGATGCATCACATGAGGGCTTAGGTTGTGTACTGATGCAACTAGATAAGGTAGTTACTTATAGATCTCGATAGTTGAAGGTCAATGAGAAGAACTACCCCACACATGATTTGTAACTTGCTGTAGTCGTATTTGCACTAAATACTTGGAGGCACTACTTGTAAGGGAAACATTTTGAGGTGTTTTCACATCACAAAAGCTTGAGGTATCTCTTCTCCTAGAAGGATTTGAACATGAGGTAGAGGAGATGGATGGAGTTCTTCGGTGATTATGATTTTGGCCTCCAGTACCATCCAAGTAAGGCCAATGTGGTGGTTGATGCCCTTAGGAGAAAGTCGTTGAGCTCCCTCGCGCATGTCACCATTCGAGAATGGGACATGATGAGGCAGGTTAGTGAGTTTGATCTTCATATGCACGAGTCTGACGATCACGCGATGTTGTTTACCATAGTCTCACAACCTACCCTTAGGGTGCAGGTGATTGAGGTCCAATTGGATGATGCTGAGTGTGTTATGCGCCAGGAGCAGATTGCTTGTGAGAAGGGTGCTAGGGAGTTGACCCTTTCCAAGGATGAGGGTTTGAGATTTATGGGGAGGATTTTTGGACCCGAGAGATGCCATAATGATGTTCTATAACAGTTTCACCATTCACATTTAGCAATGCACCCTGGGGGCATCAAGATATACCACAATCTCCACATGCAGTTTTGGTGGGGAAGCATGAGGAAGGATATTGGGATCTTTGTGTCACAGTGCCTCACTTGTCAACAAGTGAAGGCGGAGCACCAGAAACCAGCTGGGTTGCTCTAGCCATTACCTGTGTCCGAGTGGAAGTGGAAGCATGTGACGATCGATTTTGTGACGAGTCTACCAAGATCTCCGGGAGGGCATAATGCGGTGTGGGTTATAGTCGATAGATTGACTAAGTCCGCACGCTTCCTACTAATTCACCTAACTTACTCGATGAATAGACTGGGATGCTTATCCCTCGATGAGATAGTTCGCTTGGACGGGGTACCTAATACTATTATGATGAACAAGGATCCATGTTTTACTTCTCATTTTCGGAGGGGTTTACAGTCGACTTCGGGGACCAACCTCATATTCAGCACAGCCTTTCACCCTCAGACCGGAGGACAGTTTGAGCGCATGATTTAGAACTTAGAGGATATGTTGAGGGCGTGTGTGCTACATTTTCACAGATCTTAGGAGGATCACTTGCCATTGATAGAGTTTACCTACAACAACAGCTATGAGTCGATCATTTATATAACACTATTTGAGGCGTTGTATGGTAGACCATGTAGATCACCGCTATATTGGGTTGATGTGGGGGAATCCTCACTGTCAGGGCCAAATCTAGTGAGGGAGACGATTGAGAAAGTTGTGACTATCGAGAGGTTATTGCATTTATTGTTTCATATTTATTGTGTATATGATGTATGAATGTATAGTCCATATTTTCTGTCCAGTATTTGACTCAGTTCATGAAGCACGAAAGATCAGGTCAAAGGTTCTGACATAATATACAGGTAGGCTCACAATTACAATGGACCCAGATAATCCATTGTTACGATTATAGCACATCGTTATAGTGGCTGGTCTTGGCTAGGTCGAACGTGACAAATTCAGGTTTAGGAATTCGGTGTTCGAGCTCGGTGTGCTAGTACACTTAGAGTGTATTGAGCGGGATCAATAGAATTATCAATTATATATTGACTATATGAATTAATCAACATCCTATAATATCATGTATTACACGAACTCTTAATCCCGACGTGATTGATCGAATCATGTTCAGATGATGAATAGTGTTTTACGTCACCAATGGCTGAGATTTCAATATTGAGATTGATATGACTGGTGAGTTGGGTACTATCGTTATTTGTTCAACAATTGATAATCAGCTGACGGAAATCACGTCTGAATTATATTGAAGAGTTCTCTCTCGTGTGATTTTCTTATAGGTTTGATGATGCCAAATCTCGTGAGTATATCTTTTGGTCTGACATATCAAAAGGAGAAACATCGTGGTTGTGAGGATAAAAGGATAATTGAACCAGGTTTTTCGTTACCTAATTTGATTATTGGGAATCCATATCTTAAACGTGGGGAGATTTCTTTGCAATTGATAATTGGAAACTCGAGACATAATTCGAGTTAGGACCTGGAGTTCAGTCAGGGCTTTTAGTGGAATAAGTCATGATTCGTGCGAGAAAAGATCTAACTCAGTGATTAAGTTAAGGATATCCAGTTTTCTCGTATGGTTAGCCCGAGTCATATACTTCCTCGTGATCCCTAACATAGCCCATTTATACGTACTATTTATTTATGGTTGGTTTCGGTTATTATTTAATTTAATTCAATTGTCGGATTTTTTTCCGGGACAATCGAGGAATTAAATTAAATGGACAAGGGATATTTTGGTCTTTTGACTCATGGCAAGGTGGAAAGAGAACTTCTATTTTTGGTAATGTGTAAATCCTCTACTTCCTTTTAGGAAGGAGAATATACATGTATTTAAATAAAAGGTAAGTGTATATATATTTATACATACATGTGTGAAATATTTTATTTTGGTTGGAAATATATTTTATTCTCAATATTATTATATAGAATAAGAATAAATATATTAACTTAAATAATAGTAGTGTATATATATTGATATATATATATATATACATTAAAGAAAAATGTAGTAATAACCTAATTTTTCTTTCCCCTCCTCTCACATAGCCGCCGGCCCCCCTTGCTCTCTTTCTCTCAAATTTTTGTAAAATTTTTGAGAGCCTTAATGTGTTTTGAAACTAAGAACATCAATTCGGATCAGCGCCCACTAGCCGAAATCGTTGCGTGCGTCGGGTGATACGTGATAAGGTCGTCGGGTCGTCTCACACCTTCAATTGGAGTTTTAGAAACTTTACTACAAGTTTCTATGAGATAATATTCTATTTACATATCATTTGATTTGATCTTTTTCATGAAAAATGCGTGACGACGTTTCTTTCGGTCACATCGTCAAAAGATTTTGTTTTTTCGCTATGCGGCTCCAACATTGGTATGAGGGCCACTTCACATTTTTCATGATTTGGTATATTGTTATGTGATTGAATTGTTTTAATTATATCGTTATCATTTTATCTCGATCTTTTTTATTCGAGATTAGATTGACTGTACGTCTCCAAGTTAGGCATTGGATTTGTGATGTAATTACTTTTCAATCATATATATTATTTTGGATCTATGTTGTATATCTGGTTACAAAATAGAGATAAAAAACGAGGACAAAAAAGCTAAAGGATGCCGCGGCAAGGAGGAATTTTCGGCCAGCATAGTGGGCTATTTTGGGCTTTGTTTTCGGGGCCTTTGGCAATCTTGTTCGATGCGATTTTTCACTGATTTTAAGGTTATCCGTTGGCTATCCGATTGTGGTTCGACGACAATTCGACGGCAGCTGCAAGGTGGTTAAAACGGAGGCCAAAGTTGATGTTACAGATTCCCGGCTTGTACAGTGATGCAAATTTTGAGGATTTTTATGGTGCACTTCGGCTTCGAATTTTGATGTGAGTTTTTACGGAGATCAAGTTCGAGATGTTACCTAGTTCTAGTAATTTTTTGGGGCTTTTTTGGTGGCAACAAAGGGGCCAAACAGGTCCTTAAAGTCGGCGGTGCACTGTTGTTTAGACAGCAGGTATTTCGGCCCTTTAGGGGCTGTTTGGGGCTTCTTTTTCAGTTTTTACCGACGTTCCAGTGGAGGTATGGGGCTGTGATAGTGGTCCGGGGACTAAGAAAGAAGGTTAAGTCTTTGACGGCTCATTTGGGGTTCCAAAACCCTAGACGTTTAATCTTTAACTCGAGATCGTCGGATTAAAAAATTAAACGGACGTACCAGATCGTAACGATATTATTTATTTATTTATTTCATTCATAGATTTAATTATTTAATTATGTATTTTATTTAATTGCATGGATGGATTTTTTATTTGATTTATTTTTTCCTTTTATGCACGGTTTAGCAAATCAAAAAATATTAGGAAAAATGTTTTTATAAAATAAAATAATCCAAGTAATTTTTAAATTGGAAAATAAATAGATAATTAATTTATTTAATTTTTGCGTTATGTGGATAATTAATTAGGGAATTTTTTATTTAAAAAAAACCCGGGTAATTAATTACTTTTCGCTGGATTAACTAAGGAAACTCTTTTTGTTTATTTTAATAGAATTAAATAGGGAATATTTTAATTGATTAAAGGTCATATCTTTAATCTGGATTTAAAATATGTTTAATGTTTTAAAATAAATAAAAAGGAAAAACCCTCATTTTAAAATATTAAGTAGGAGAAAGGGTTTAGTCACGGATAAATCCTATGGTCTTCATCACGCGTTCGTAGGAGATGTAATCATAGCTCGCGTGCCGGCTTGACCGGTCTCCCCAATAGAAGGGTAATAATTATGGTATCTCTGGTACGAATCTCTGAAAAGAACCAATTTGAGAAGTTGTACAAAGTGGACCGCACACACCGGGCCTAGGGCTTTGTCACGAGATTTTCAAATTGAGCATGATGGTTATATACTTAGCATGTGAATAAAAATATCCTCCTCAACGGAGTCACTATTTTTATTTGCACGGATCAAAGTTAATTGGCTATTTAATTACTTGAAAATATCGGGAAATAAAAGCATGTTAGTTCTTTGTTCGTTAACTGTTAGATGTCACACTAACGTGGCCTAATGAGTTAATGTGAATCTGAACGAATGGTTTTTGTTGTGATATTTTTTTTAAGAGAAAACAAATAGACTGACATGTCTGTCCGAATGGGGATTGGTTAGTAGATGTCCACACTAACGTGGCCTGTATAACCACAAAGGATTCGGGTTGCCAATAATTCTTTTGAAATTAAAAGGTTGAGGGACCCTAAATTCTTCAAAGAATTAAAAAGTTTTTCTTTTGTTTCTTAGGACTTAATAATGGGATATAGTTTCTATCCACTTGCAGCGATACTCAAAAAGCATATATTAATTGGACCTAATTTTATCAAATGGAAAAGGAATCTCGATATTGTCATAGCTTCTGACAACCATAGGTTCGTGTTATTTGATCCTTGTCCACACGCTTCTAATAATTGTTGGTCCAAATATCAACCCAAAGGGGGGGGGGGGGGGGCAGGGGTTGGTTGG
>JAULLE010001110.1:0-14828 GCA_035668155.1 Sarracenia purpurea
CTGGAGCAAACCTTCTTATCTCGGATGCTCTACCTTTACTTGCTGACATGTGAGGCACCACGATAGAAACATCACAACATCTTTCTTCATGCCCCTCCACCAAAACTATAGGCAAAGGTCATGAAACATCTTAATGCCACCTGGATGCACTGCTAAACATGAATGGTGAAACTATTGGAGTACCTCATCGCGATAAGTCTCGAGAAAAAATATCCTCCAAGTAAATCTGAAACTGCTATCATCGTGAATGGTCCACTCTGGGGCACTATAACCACTACCTAACTGTTCTCGGAACATGACACACTCTGCATCCTCCCTCTAGGCCTCTACCACCCGTGTCACCAATGTGGATTGAGAAAGAGTAGAGAACAAGGTCGTGCGATCTTCGGACTCGTGCGGCTATAAGCCATACTCACCAAGGTCGTCCATCATCCTCCACACCTATATCGCTATATGAGCAAGAGAGCCCAACGACTTCCTACCGAGGGCATCGGCCACAATATTGGCCTTACCTGGATGGTACTGAAGATCAAAGTTGTAGTCCCCCATAAACTCCATCCATCTTCTTTGTCTCTTGTTTTGATCCTTCTATGAGAAGCGGTACTTTAGACTCTTATAATCGGAGAACACTTCAAAAAATTTCCCATAATGGTAGTGTCTCCAAGTCTTCAAGGAAAAAACGATGGCTGCAAGCTCCAAATCATGAGTGGGTAATTCTTCTCATGAACTGTCAATTATCGAGATCCATAGGTAACTAGGTTACCCAACTTTGTCAATACATAACCAAGTCCCTCATGAACTGCATCACAAAACACGAGATATCCCTCTCCACATTCTGGTATAATCAGAATAGGGGCACTGGTCAACCTCCTCTTCAACTCCTGGAAGGCTGTCTTGTTGGGAAACGAAAGCGTTACGGTTTTAAAAATAATCGATTCGGTGTGCGTTTTTCATGAAATCCTACGTGCTAAACTTAATGGACAGTAGCTATACCTTTGAAGATTCGAAAAATCTCAAATAAATCCACGTAACGAGAGAGACGACCCAAAGATCTTCTCACATATCACCCTTGCACGTTCTTGCCTCCGGTGTGTGGGCACCGATCCGAGACAAGTCCTTGGCTTCAACATTCTTATGATCCTCCACCAAAATTGATCAAACAATAGAGAGGGAGGAGAGGGAGTCGGCGGCTAGAAAAAAGATGGCAAGACTTAGGGTTGTGTTTTTAATCCTTAATATTTTATACATATTTGTCCCATGTATTTTTAGGAAACTATATCTCTATATTCTCCATAAAAATATACTTAATATATATAAAATATATTATTAAATACACATACATAGGGTTCTCTTTTAATTCTTAATATTCTTATATATATATTTCACCCACATATATTTTTAGGAAAATATATATCTATATCCTCCATAAAATACATGTGATATATATATATATATATCATTAAAATACACCCAATTAGGGCCGACTATGCCAAGAAAATAGAAGAGAGGGAGAATAATTCTCCTAAAAAATTTCCTACAATATATCATATGCCTAATTATTTGCTATCCAATATATATAACATATATCTTAGCAAATACCAATTAGGAAACCTTATCTCTCATGGCCGGCCACCTAGGGCGGCCACCTAGGGATCCCTAGGTGTGCCAAATATCGAAAATGGCCCTGAACATTTAATTTAATAACTCGAACGTTCCGGTAAAAAACCCGAAGATCGAATTAAATTAAATAAAAATTGAAGCCTACCAAAAACCCGTGCATATAAAAGGGCAACGTGAGGGATTATGAGGAAGTATAGGACTCGGGCTACCCGCATGAGAATATCGGATATCCCTAACTCAAGCCCCGAGTTAGATCCATTCTCGCACGAGCCTGGACTTATTCCGTTAAAGGCCCTGACTGAACTCTCGGCCCTAAACTTGAATTATGTCTCGAGTTTCCAATTACCAGATGCACTGAAATCTCCCCACGTTTAAGATATGGTTTCCCGATAATCGAATTAGGAAACTGACAACCCGATACAAAAATCCTCTTTTCCTCACAACCGCATCGCTTAACTTATTGATATGCCAGATCAACCGATCTACTGCGTAGGTATGGCATCATCAAACTTATAAGAAAAGCACATAAGGGGGAACTCCTCAACCTATGTCAGACGTGGTTTCCATCAGCTAATTATCGACCATCGAACGAATAACGTCAGCACCCAACCCACCGGTCATGTTGATCTCGCCATATAAATCTCAGCCATTGATGACTCAAAGTACTGAATATCATCCGAACATGATTTGATCATTCACGTCGGGATTAAGAGATTGTGCAATCCCTGATAATATAAGATGTTGATCAATTCATATAGTCAGTATAGAACTGATCATCCTATTAATCCCGGTCAATACACTCCAAGTGTACTAACACATCGAGCTCGAACATCAAATTCCAAGACCGAAATTCGATTCCTTTGACCTAGCTAAGATCAGCTAATATAACGATGTGTTACAACCGTACCAATGGATAGTCCGGATCCATTGCATTTGTGAGCCCACTTGTATATTCGTCAGAACCTTTGACCCAATCTTCCCCGCTTCATGCAATGATTCAAATACATGATAAGATATACGGACCATATGTACATCATACATACAATAAATATGAAACCGAATATGCATATCATCTCCATTGATTCTCATTAATATTCCCGGGATCATGGATAATAAAATACATAAAAGCATGGCTTTTAAGTATACCATCCTAACAGGGAAGAGAGCTGTTAGATCAATGATAGCAATGCAACATGTGTGAATAAATAAATGTCCCAAATTGAGGTTTTTCTTGTTTAAGATGCACCACATGAAAAAAAACATGTATATAGGTAACATCCCCAAATTTTCTCATTTGTGGTAGGAAAATATGGTTTTCCATATGGTGCAAAATTCGTATCTTAGGTTTGAGAGAGTCGGTATCCAAGGGCTTAAAAGGATCAATTGTCTCATTCTCAAAGATGGTTTTGACAGAATCAGCGAATAAAAACCCATCACATTTAACTGGTTTTTGATTATAAGACACATATATCTCACCCTCAGGAACATCAAGAATCTCATTCAATAAGAAAGGGGATAGCTTAATTCTAACACCATTTACCCAAGTGGTTATGGTGATGGATGAAGTGTTAGGAATAACAAAATATGTATAAAAAGATTTCACAACATTGGGATAGTGGGGTTCAGTGGTTTGAAGAAACTTATCCCACTTAAGATTAGAAAAGAGATTACTGAATCTCAGTTCTATAGAGTCAAAATATTTAAAATCAATGCTACGTCATGGGAAGATATTACGATTAAGGAAAGAAAAGAAATAGAGATGTTTAAAATCAGGGGTTTTGAAATATATAACCTCTGAAGCTGCAACATTGACTTGAGGTGTCTTCGTTGATGTCGCAGTGGTCGCTGTCGTCTTCTTCTTCATTTGAGGCCTAGGGTTTGAAGAACTCTGGTCGATGTGCTGTTTGGAGCCCTTTCTCATCATCTTTGGAGGCATGTCGATTGATTTGATGAAGGAGGTTTAAGATACGATGATAGAAAGAGAAGATGCAGGGGTCGACACGAATCGCACAGGGGTTGAGAGGTTTAGAGAGAGAGAGAGCGTGCGAATGAAATGAAACATAATAACATGAGCCTCTATATATAGGCATACCACTTGGGTTGACACAAAATACATTTGTGCCGACATGAGTTGTATCACGTTTGGGAGTCTCGAAGCAAGCAAACATGGTGTCGACACATATTCCTTGTGAGTCGACACAAATGAAACATTTAGGTCGACACAATCATGTTTGGGTTGACACAAATCCACAACACACAGGAAAGACATAGTGGTGTCGACACTAAAAGGCATGGGGTCGACACAAGACCACTTTCACACACATTTGTGTCGAAACATTAACTAATGATGCCGACAAAAGAACACATGGTGTCGACACATTCTCAAGTGTGTCGACACCAACTCACATGATAGAGGAGAAACAAAACATACATTCCAACAGTCATATATTAGTAATATTTAACATACCAAGTTCTTTACAAATAGCATTAAAGCGATCTTCTTGAAGGGGATTTCTAGATATATTAGCAAGTTATTTTTCAGTATTGACAAATTTCAATTCAACATCACCCTTTTCTACATGATCACGAATGAAATGATATTTATTCTCAATATGCATTGTTCGTGAAGATAAGATATGAATATGATCATACAACTGTTTAAAATCATCAAGTTGTTGTTTAATATATAATGTTTGTGCACAACAACTACCAACAGCCACATATTCGGCTTCATCTGTTGATAAGGCAACTGAATGTTGCTTTTTTACTTGACCAAGAAACTAAGGATTGTCCAAGGAAATGACAAGTCCCTGAAATACTCTTGCATTCCACTTTGCAACCAGTAAAGTCAGCATCAAAGTAACTCAACAAGTCAAATGAAGTATGACTTGAGTACCATAATCCTAAATCAATTGTGCCTTTTAAATATCTTAAGATACATTTGACAGCAATCAAAAGAGATTCTTTTGGACAAGCTTAAAAGCGTGCACATAAACATATACTAAATATTACACCCGACCTACCAGCCATTAAATATAACAAGCTACCGATTATGCCACTAAAAAGTTTTGAATCAACACTTTTGGCATTCTCGTCCTTGTCAAGTTTTGTTGATTTACTCATGGGTGTACCCACGGTTTTGAATCATGCATACCAAAACATTTTAAAAGATCTTTAACATACTTAGATTGGTTTATGAAAGTCCCATTTGGTGTTTGTTTGATTTGTAAACCATGAAAAAAATTTTGTTCACCCATGAGACTCATCTGAAACTCACTTTGCTTGCACTTGGAAAAATCATCACACATAATCATATTGGTTGCACCAAAAATAATATCATTAACATAAATTTGAACAATCAACATACCATCATGCAAACACTTAATGACTAATGTTGTATCAATTTTACCATGATTAAAGCCATTATCTAATAGAAATCCACTTAACCGTTCATACCAAGATCTAGGAGCTTGTTTCAAACTATAAAGTGCTTTTGTTAGTTTGAAAACATGATTTGGAAATTTATGATTTTTGAATCCGGGTGATTTTTTAACATAAACTTTGTCTTCAATAAAACCATTTAGAAAAGCACTTTTTACATCTATTTGAAAAAGTTTGAAATTCTTGTGAGATGCAAATGCAAATAGTATGCGTATGGATTCTATCCTAGCTACGGGTACAAAAGTCTCATCATAATCAATGCCCTCATCTTGATTGAATCCTTGGGCTACTAATTTAGCTTTATTTCCAGTTATGATACCAAGCTTATCTTTCTTGTTCCAAAATACCCATTTTATGCCAATAATTTTACGGTCACTAGGATTAGGTATAAGTGTCCAAACATGGTTTCTATCAAATTGGTTTAGCTCCTCTTGCATAACAAGAATATAAGATTCATCCCTAAGGGCTTCAACAATGTTACTGGGTTTTATATGAGAAACAAAAGCAACATGTGAACATACATTGTGTAAGTTAGACCTTATGGTTACAACAGTAGTAAGATCACCTATGATTTGATCCTTAGGATGATTGTTTACCGATCTCCATGCTTGAGGTAGTGAAGTTGATCCATTAATTAGATTTTCACTATCCTTAGGATCCTTTTGATTATCCTTAGGAATATCATTAGGTTCATTTTCATTAAGGTCAATTTTATCTACACCTTCCTCAATTAAGTTTAGATCATTAATTTGATCCAATTTCTTTGAGAATGGGTCTGATTCATCAAAATCAACATGTATGGACTCTTTAACAACAAGTGTTCTTTTATTATAAATCTTATATGCTTTACTAGTCATTGAATAACCAAGAAAAATGGCTTCATCCAATTTGGCATCAAACTTACCCAAGTTGGATTTATCATTCAAAACATAATATTTACAACCAAACACTCTAAAATTAGCAATATTAGGCTTATGCCCTCATCCACAATTCATACGAAGTTTTATTTAAAGAAGGTCTAATAATCACACGATTCATTACATAACATGCAGTGCTAATGGCTTCCACCCAAAAATACTTAGGCAAATTATATTCATTAAGCATAGTCCTAGCCATTTCTTGTAGTGATTTATTCTTACGTTCAACTACTCCATTTTGTTGAGGTGTTTTAGGTGCAGAGAAGATGTGTGCAATGCCATGTTCATCACAAAAATGTTCTATGTCTTCATTCTCAAATTCTCTACCATGGTCACTCCTAATGTTGGTTATAGCATAACCTTTTTCATTTTAAAGTCTACGACATAACTTAGCAAAGTGTGTGTGTGCCACATTTTTGTGAGAAAGAAATAACATCCAAGTAAAACGAGTAAAATCATTAACAATCACAAATGCATACACTTTGCCTCCTAGACTTGCTACACGGTTTGGTCCAAAAAGGTCTATATAAAGAAGTTGTAATGGCTTAGAAGTGGAAATCGCATTTTTCTTTTTAAAAGATGTTTTCTTTTGTTTTCCTAGTCGACATGCATCGCAAATTTTTTTTTTGCTAAAATTGGTTTTGGGTAAACTCTCAACCAAATCTTTTTTAGAAAGTTTTGAAAGTAAGTCCATGATAGCATGTCCTAACCTTCTATGCTATAGCTAACTCAGTTCATCATGTTCCATAAAGCATTTTACATTTTGATTTGACAAGTCATTTAGGATAATAATATACATATTGTGATTTATATATGCAATAAATACAACATGCTCATCGATTTTAACAATGCATTTATTAGCAATAAAGGAAACATTGTGACCATTATCACACAATTGACTTATACTAAGTAAGTTATGCTTAAGGTCATCTACTAGGAAAATATTTTTACTACTACGGGAAGAGTTGTTACCTATGTCGCCAACTCCTACTACTTTACCTTGAGTGTTGTCACCGAATGTAACAAATCCACCATTTTTGGCCTTCAAGCTTGTGATGAATTTTGGGTTGCCAGTCATGTGCCTTGAGCACCCACTATCGAGGAACCACTTGTCGTGGTTTGTGTCTACCTACAAAGTAATCATATGTGACATAGCTTAGTACCCATCTCATTTCGGGTCCATATAGGTTAGCAAAATAATTCAAGTTTTGCATATAAGGGTGCAGACGATTTATCTATGAATCAGAATATCTATACAAGTTAGGAGGTGGTCTATGAAAGGCTTTCCTTTTGGATTGCCGTTCAAATGTAGGTCTCCTATTTGGCATTTTGGTAACTTTGGGTGGATGATCACTCTTTTTTAATCCAAACCTTTTTAGTCGGTTTATTGCCTTTTAGTCTAGAAGCACAAGATTGAATCATATGTCCCTTTTGACCACAGAAATCACAATTTACTGGTTTAGGCATTGAGGCTTTAACAAAAACATTCATGTAGACAGTTTTGCTTTCATTTGGATTAGGTTCTAAACCTTCCTTTTTAAAAGTACACTTCGTTCCGAGAAGCATATCTAGATTTTTCTCTCCTTAAGTAAATCTAGTTATGATCATAGTTAAGTCATCAACTTTTTGTTTTAATAAAATATTTTCTTCTTGAAATTTTGTTGAGACTTCAGAAGCACATTTCTCATTTTCTTTTTCTAAAATATCTATTTTTGAGTTCAAAGAAGTGATTTCCTTTTTATAGGACATATTTTTCAATTTAAGCTCTTTAATTACTTTTAAATAATCCTCAATAGCTTCTTGAAGCTCTTCTTTGGAGGGTAAGTCGCTATCACTATCCAAACTATAAATTACCTCATTTCCGTAGGCCATGAGGCAAAGGTTTGCAACCTCGTTGTCACATGAGTCTTCTTCCTCTTCACTTGAATCCAAATCATCCCAAGTTGCTTTCATAGCCTTCTTTGGGAATTTCTTCTTGTCCATCTTGAGCAAGGGACACTCGGGCTTGATGTGTCCAGGCTTATGACAGTTATAACAAATGACTTCTTCCTTCTTTTCTTTTGGAGTTGATTCTTTGCTATTTTGCCCCTTCCTTCAATTGAATCTTCTTCCAAAATCTCTTTTCTTCTTCAATATCCTTGCAACTATTCTTGTGATGAATGCAAGGTCTTCATCTTCATCGACTTCGGTGGCTTCTTGATCAACATCTTCGGTTGATTTGAATGTCACTGTTTTCTCCACCTTCACATCCTCTTCATCTCTCAAGGTGAACTCATGGGTTAAAAGGAAGCCCAAACTTTCATCAAGGCTGAGAGTGGTGAGATCATTGGCCTCTTCAATGGTTGTCACCTTTGATCTCCAATCTTTTGGTAGAGATCTCAAAATTTTCCTGACAAGTTCAACGTTTGGAAAAACACTACCAAGAGATTTCAGATTATTGATGATATGATTAAATTGTGTAAACATATCAAGAATATTTTCAGAATCATGCATTTTAAATAACTCATAATCTCTAACTAACATATCGATCTTCTTGTCTCTCACTTGGTTTGTACCTTCATGAGCGACTTGAAGCTTATCCCAAATCTCCTTAGCATTATCACACCTTTGAATTCTATTGAATTCATCAAGTCTAAGTGCACAGTGCAGAAAATTAATAGCCTTGGCATTGGTCTCTAATTTTCTCCAGTCCTCATCAGTGTAGTCTTCTTCTAATTTAAGGGTGGATGTTCCCTCAGTCACAGTGCTAGGGATAAGAGGCCCACTGATAATGACTTTTTAGGCAGCCATGTCTTGTGATTGAATGAACCAGGTCATCTTATTCTTCTTTTATGTATAATTTGCTCCATTAACAATAGAGGACTCTGGGCTGATTGGCCCTCAGATAGGAAATTGGTTTGGTTTGCCATGGATCATTAACTACAGGTTGTTAAGCCTAAAATCAGTAGCACTTGCTCTTATACTTATTGTTGTCCCAAATCTCAACCCAAATGGGCGGTGAATGGGTTAATTAGCAAACTATATTACTTTTTAAATTTCTTTTGAAAAACTAATTAACCACACACAATAAGAGATATAATATGAACAGAAAGAGTGAAGGAGAAAGGGAAAGAAATACAATACAGATGTATAGTGGTTCGGTCCTCTTGACCTACGTCCACTCCCCAAGTACCTTGGGAATTTAAAATTCACTATAAGATTCTTCAACTGGCGAATCATAGTCTCTTACAAATCTGGATACTTGAATGGGTGAAACGTAACCCCTTCTTTTAAGGCAAAGAGCAGCCATTTAAAGCAAAGTGTGATTGGTAGTAAGTTGTCCTCCTTGATGAGAAGATATACAATGAAAAGGCTCACTACAGATATCACTCACTCTCAATAGTAAATGTACAATAAATGTTCAAGGAGAGTAGTTGAGGCTAGAGAGAATTGACAGAGCAATAAAGATGAGGCAATCTATAGCAATCAATAGCAGTAAATGTGAAATCTCAGTCGTAGGTACGGAAAAGCTCAATGCAACAGTGATAGCTTGATTTCTCTTGGAATTGAAACTTTAAACTTTATTGCTTATATAGGTCTGGGAAGAATTGAGCCGTTGGAGGGCATTTAATGCTCCAAAAATTGACCATTGTAGCTCCATAATTTGAAAAACCACGCGAAAGTGTCGACCCTTCCAGGGGAGGTGTCGAACCTTTTTGGGTTGTGGAGGTTAGGGTCGAACCTTCTTTCCTTGATGTCGAGCCTTTTTTGATATGGGAGGATAAGTGTCAAACTTTCTTCTTTTAGGGTCGAACTTTGTTTGATCTTGGACAAGAGAAAGTGTCGACCCTTCTTCTAAAAGTGTTGAACCTTACTTGGGCTCGAGGAGAGAGAAAAGGCTCAGGAGTTAAGGTTCAAACCTTTTCAGACATGGTATCGAACCTTTTGCTGGAGAACCATGTTTGTGTCAAACCTTCTCTTCAGAAGTGTCGAACCTTTTACTTCAAGCCTCCAGTGTCGAACTTTGCTTCCCTTTGGAGAAGTGTCGAACCTTATTCAAAAAGTGTCGAACCTGATATATGGTTTGAACCTTGGCAAACATGTTTCGAACTTTCTTTTTCCTTTAACTGATTGTGTTGACCCTTTGCTTGAAAAGTGTCAAACTTTTCTTCTGGATGAGATTTTCAAAACTTGAAACTTTACAAATATTTTTATGAGAGGTTTTTGTATAAGCTTTTAGTGAGAACTCTTTGTGATAAAACTTGTACTTCCAACACTTAGAAATAAAGTGATTCTAGTCCCTTCAAATCCTGTAAAGACTTACTAATATACAATAAAACATTAGTACCAACCAAATTAATTAGTTGTTATATGTCAAAACTAAGAAAGGAGCTTGATTGAATAACCCTTCGACTAAGAAAAACCTTTTCAAAACTCTTTAAAATGCAGAATATAAACAACAACAGTAAGTAATAATGTGCTGGAACTATAAAGAGTTTAAAGGGAAGGGAGATGCAAATGGATTTATAGTACTTCAGTCTTCCCTGACCTACGTCCACTCCCCAAGTGCCTTAGAAATTTGAATCCACTAATCTAGTTCTTTAATGGGTGAATCGCAACCACAATATAACTTCTTCTTTACAGGGTGAAGAGTAACCACCAGTTGTCTTCGTTTACAAGGCCAAGAGTATCCTACGGTCTTCTTCCTTAAGAGGTGAAGAGCTACCTTCAGTCTTTACAGATGTTATAGCTTTTGTGTTCTCCTTCTATGAGATGATTACAACAATAAATAGCTCACTACAATAAATGAATACTTACTCCCAAAAGGTATTACAATGTGAAAGTACTGCTGCGAACCGATAAACTAACCTATGGGGGGTGAATACGTTAGGAGCCGATAAATTAAAATTTAATTAATTATTAATTATTAATTATCTAACCTAACATGATAGCAAGTTAAGGTTAATAATTATAACAATAGCATAAAGCTATAAACATCCAACATCCATAAGGAACACACGATATACGTTGAAACCCTAGGGAAGCTCCCCGCGATGAAAACCACGACACCGACACATGGTGGAAACTATGCACTATAAGCCAAAAGGTTTACAAGATGGACAGACTGGGAAATACCCGTAACTCCCAACGAAAAGCCTATCCTCTAATCTTGAAAGCTGTCACAGCCCCTTCTTGACTCCAAAGTCGCGTAGCTCCCCCTCCAACGTTCTATGAGTATCCCCATACTCAATCCACACATACGTCGTATGTAACATGCGGTCCATAAGAACTAGACTCGATCTCCCTATCAAAGAGGGATCTGAGATACCTCGACCAGGTGCACGTTCAAACATTGTGCAAGTAGAAGGTGGTGGGAATGATGACAAGAAGTATGATAACCAAGATGACACCTAATGATCGCAAGCACAAGGGCACCTATGGTTATGACTCCAAATGTGGTCTAGTTACCAATCCTAGGAAAGGTAAGAACTACGGAACATAGGAGGGTGGTAACATCGGAGGTTTCTCTGGAACTACTTAGCCAAAAGGCTAAGGTGAGACTATTACATGTCTTGAGTCAAGATTGCTACTCATGTACATAACTGAGATTAACAGAGTGTGACTACTACAAGTCGTTACTCCACTCAAAGCTACTAACAACACTTCATAGAAGATGTTGAACATGCAAGAACTAAGGATAGTAAAAGCATAATATAGCTAAGCAAGATACATCACAACGGGCCTAAGCAAATCTATATGAGACTTAGATAGAAATACATACAACTTTAAGAAGAAGAGGAAGATGTAATACCTTGGATTTGTGGTGGGTCTTGAGGCATTGATGTGCAATCCAATGCCTAAGGCTTGAGGAAGCCTGGAGAAGCTAGAGGGAAGAAAGTGCTTCTCAAGAGCAGCCTCAATAATAGCCAGAAGGTTGGGAGATGATTCTCAAAAGACTTAATAGCAGTATGAAGTTTTTATATAGAGAAACACACTTGTGCTTGATCACTCTTTGAGCGCGCCGTAGGGGCTATTACGCGTTCAAACGCTCTTCGAGTGTAGTTAAGGATGATAGGCTTTTTTCTACCCACGCCAATGAAATCGTTAGGGTTTCGGTGTTGAGCTCGATCGCTCTACGAGCGCGCTACTGGCGCTTGGAAAACCCAACTCTCGGCAAAGAGGAAATGGGACACGAAACAGGGGTGCTCAAGCTCTCTACGGGCTCAATTGAGATTAACAGAGTGTGACTACTACAAGTCGTTACTCCACTCAAAGCTACTAACAACACTTCATAGAAGTTGTTGAACATGCAAGAACTAAGGATAGTAAAAGCATAATATAGCTATGCAAGATACATCACAAAGGGCCTAAGCAAATCTATATGAGACATAGATAGAAATACATACAACCTTAAGAAGAAGAGGAAGATGTAATACCTTGGATTTGTGGTGGATCTTGAGGCATTGATGTGCAATCCAATGCCTAAGGCTTGAGGAAGCCTGGAGAAGCTAGAGGGAAGAAAGAGCTTCTTAAGAGCAGCCTCAGCAACAGCCAGAAGGCTGGGAGATGATTCTCAAAAGACCCAGCGACAGTATGAAGTGTTTATATAGAAAAACACACTTGTGCTCGATCACTCTTCGAGCGCACCGCAGGGGCTATAACGCGTTCAAACGCTCTTTGAGCGTAGTTAAAGATGATAGGCTTTTTCCTGCCCACACCAATGAGAATCGTTAGGGTTTCGGTGTTGAGCTCGATCGCTCTATGGGCGCGCTACTGGCGCTTGGAAAACCCAACTCTCGGTAAAGAGGAAATAGGACATGAAATAGGGATGCTCAAGCTCTCTACAGGCTCTCTTCAAGTGCCTTAATGTCTCAACTCTCAGCTTATCAAGATAGGCACAAATAAATGTTTGCCGCTCGATGTCGCACGAGCATTCTATGAATGCTCGGAGGAGTTGGAAGGTGCTCGTGCCCCTTCGTGCGCCAATGCCCAGAATTAATAATAAGTCATGAATTCTCTAAGGCAACATAAACACAAACTACCCTAATCATGATATGAAATGAATGCATATGGGTGTGTGTATGTGAGTTCCATATACTTTGTAACGATCGGAGCGGGCTTGCTGAATGTGAACAGGACGGAGAACCTAGAGACAAACACCCAAAAACCCCAAACCCAAAATAACAGGTACAGACACAATGGTTTTGTGCTTAACCTGGGAATAGCCAAAATACTAACAACACTAAGGACTTGTTTGTGGTTGAAAAAGTATCTTTCAGGTCTAATACCTTGAAGCTCAGCAAAAAGTCAAGAGAATAATGGATCGACTTCTTGTATTAGAGCATGGAAGCTCTAAAGAATGCATGAAGGGAAGATCATGCTTCAAGCTCAAGAATATCCAAACCTCAAGAGAAGATTGAAGTTCTTGAAGATAATAGAAATTGAAAGTGGTGATAGTGCCAATTTGAGGGAATGTATGAAAGTAGCAATGCTTTCGCTAATAGATGTATATCATGAAGCCTTGGAAACTGAAAAGCTGCTCAAGAATATCAATAGCTCAAATGAAGACTTAGAAGATTGGTGATGTTGAAGCCTTTGAAGATTCAAGAAGAACTGGAGTTCATAAGTCAAAGAATCAAAGGAAGCCAAGCAGTAAGGAAGGAGTCTTCATCAAGTAGACTAGTGTCGACACCAAAGGATGGATGAGTCAACGCCTAGCAGCTTGTATTCCTAGGAAGAAGGTTAAGTCGACACCAACATATTATTGAGTCGACACATTATATGGAAGAGAAGAAGTGTCGACACCAGTGCTCAAATTGGTTTAGTTTTTTAAGCCAGAGAGAAAGTGTCGACACCTATGTGCATTGAGTCAACATCTAAGCAGAAGAAGGTTTGAGTCGACACCATCAACTATATGAGTCGACACCTTCCAAGTATCTGATGATTGAGTAGACACAAGAGGAGAACGTGTCAACACCTGTAATGGAAGATCTCAACGAGTCAACACTCTTGAAGATTTGAGTCGACACTTCCATGCCCTAGCCAGTAAGTGTCAACACTCTTGACCATTTGTGTCGACACCTGCGCAGAAGATTTAAAATCCCGAACCTTCCAACGTTCAAATTTCAGAGTATTAGATGCTCTCAACGACTAGTAAATCTTCTCCAACGGCTCTATTCTTTCAACACCTATTTAAGGAGTAAAGATTGAAATTCAAATGTTGAGGAATTTATTATCAATCACCTTTTCACTCAAAGCAAGAGCATCAACTTCACATTTATTATTGCTTTGTTTTTCTCCAATTTCAGAAAATCATTATTCTCTCATTTATTGTTCCCTGATTTATTCTCATTCATTGTAAATCATTTAGTGAGAGAAAGAGATCATTGTAGTGAGGATCATAATTGTAAATCATCTCACAGAGAAGAATAACCACTAAAACTCTCAGCTTGAGTCAGGTTACTCCTGCAACTCCACAAAGAGACAGTTGCTTCTGCAACAACCTTGATAGAGCCAGGTTTTGATTCACCTGCTCAAGCAATCCGAAGGTGATTCCGCTTCACCCATTGAAAAGAATAGGCTTTGATTAGCTTTAAACAATAATAGACTTCGATTTGCCTGTAAAAATAGAAAGTTACGCCTCACCTGCAAGAAGATCGTTGTACTGTGGTTTCGATTCACCCGAATAATCCGATAGTGAATTCCCAAGACTCTTGGGGAGTAGACGTAAGTCGTATTGACCGAACCACTATAAATTTATTTCTCTCTCTCCCTTATCTCCTTTACTTTTCGGAACTTATATTTCTGCTATTATTGTTTATATCGGTTGGACACATTAGATGTTAAAGAGTTTGAAAAAATGTTTTAAAG
>JAULLE010003277.1:0-14698 GCA_035668155.1 Sarracenia purpurea
CTTTTGAAAGAAGCCTAGCTTTAAAAAAAAATCCTTTTCCATTATTTAAAAAGAAGAAGTTTTTAATTCGTTTAGTCCACGATATTACACATACCGCTTGAGCGGTATGGCTGATGAGAGTTTGCTAAGGAAATCCAGTTTTTGAAGAAAAACAAAAATCTTTTTATAATACAGAGGCACAAGAGCAAACCAAAAAATCATACAAACTTAAAAGAGGATAAAAACTACCCAAACGAACCCATAACGCCCTCCCGGATATACAACAATCTCACCACAGACAATATATGTGAATGCAAAAAGAAAATAAACGAGATACGATAAACTAATCTATGAAAAGCTGCAAACGAAGATAGCGAAATATATACAAGACCAAAATTAAAAGTTTTAATGTTTTACAAAGCTACTATGAGCTACAAAAGATACAATCTAGAGAGGAGCTAAGAATAAACAACAAAAGGAGGCATAAACAGGTTGCCAATAAAATATGGATCAAAAGATAATCTTTGAGGTCCATCTTGTCAATCCGCTGACTCCTTACCACGATCACCTGTGTGTCAGAGACACGTGAGCCACATGCTTGTAGGAAACAAACTAATATGGAACTAAACATGCTTTATGAGGATGACATGCGATTATGCAAATAAGATTTAATTAAGACAAAACAAGTTATCGAATATCATATTTAAGGAAAAGCATGATACGTAAACTACGAGCAAGGTATAGAATGTAGGCACAAAAATATCCAGAAAATAGCATGCAGAAAAAGAGGATACACAAAAGTAATTTTCTCTCATGACGGAAATAGGCTATGTCCCAAACCATAGCTTAATAACGTCACAGCTCACGTGGATATCCTTCCCATCTCATGGCTCGTAACATGCATAATAGTTGTAACTGTCCCCCAAGCAAACAAGCACAGGAACAGTTACTGTACTATGTAATTACGTGCCTAAGACAGGAGAAGGTCGAGAAAAAGTAGAGTTCTCACTCAAGATAGGTGTGCACCACAAATGGCGCATATGCCATGTCCCATACCATGGCTCCTACGCATTTGAATCTCGCGCCCAAAACTCTTGGTAGGTGTGTATCCCAAATAATATATATATAATGTCTCATACCATGATGCCACCGGAAAAATACGTAGATTTCAAATATTGATTTAAAGCAAAGGCTACACACGCACACCCCAAGAATCACTTCCATCCGGACTTACCATTGTCCCATATTACTCACCATCCCGGGCTTACCGTTGCCGAACATCATCCATATCCCCGGACCAAAACCGGTCCCTCATTTCCATCTCATCAATGTCACCAAAAACAACACAATATCATAAGTAACTTCAATAATTAAAACATAGGTTAAGCGTGTATTGCGTAGTAAAAACGGGACAACACTTTAGCCATTAAACAGGAATTGTTGACTAACTGATCCATGACCAAAAATTTCATCATTGAATCACACAAATTCTTCATTAAATATAAGCTCCTGGTTAAAGATTAGAAAGCTCCATGGCACCCACAAGTCTAAGAATTTCATACTTAAAGTCATCAAATTTCATACTCAGCCTTCTTATCAATAACATTCCAAAATTCTAACAATCACAACAGGTAACCATCTCGATAAGTTACAAAAAACGCCAGCAACATACCAAAGTTCTCAATTCCCTACTCGAAAGGTACTATTTCTGAAACCATAAGTTAACACATATATCTCATACGGATAAACAGTTTTGAAAGCCGTAAATTTTAACATGTGGTAATCTCGTTGCCAAACTAGGAAAACCTGAAACATTTTAGAAAAACAGATTTTATATCCCAAAAAGTATGGTATCTGTAAATGACCCAATGTACATGTTTTGAGTATACAATGTGCGGTAGAAATTCTAAAAATACGGCTATGTCAAAATTTTAACACATATCACAAAAAGCTAGCTTATTTTACATTCTGTAAATTCTAAGCCCAATAAAGGCACAAAACTCTAAAATCTCGTAAATACTCAAAACTAGACAAATTAAACAAAAATTCGAATCTAACAAGATACATAGACTCTAATTAATTCCATGAGCAAGGAAAAGCAAGAGATTTCAACCAAAAATCAGAACTCGGGTCCCAAAAATACAAATTAAGCCTCAAAACCTAACTTTTTGAATAGCTATCTTTAAAAACATGAATTTAAGCTTACATATAGCAAGAGAGACTCGATATTAGGTTGAATCCTAACTTATACGACGGTACAAGAAAGAAAAAACCAAAAGAACGCCCTCCGAAACCAACAAAACCAAAATCCGCCTCGGTGACGACGTTGCCCTCGATCTTCCGAACCTCCATGTGGTGCCGAAATCCAAGCTAAGCCTTCCAAAACTCCACAATAACAAACCCTAGGTCTGCTATGTTCGTCCTAGAGAGAAGGAGGAGTGAAAGGGGGAAGAAGGAAATAACAAAATCGTAAAACCCGAAACTTTTAAACCCTAACCCGAAGGATACAGCTCGAGCGGTAGTCTAAGCGCTCGAGCGCTCGTCGCTAGACAACGAAGGTTAAAAACTTAAAAACTGACATCCGTTTCCAAATTGAACGTCCTCAAACTTGGCCTAACGCTTATGAAAAAAGAAACGAAAGTAACAAAATAAATGGCGCAAATATTGAACTCCGAATCGGCATTAAACTTTAATTTTTTGAAAACTTTGGATACATTTTCAGTCCGATTTTTTTACTCTTTTGTCTTGAAATCTTCTCTCCAAGGTAGGATTTATGATTACCTTAGATTATTGCAATATTATGTGGGATTTATTGGTGTTTTCAAGCTATTTTGATATACCCTCATGCAAAATCCAAAAATCCCTAAATTTTTGGTGAATTTATACATGTGCTTGGCCATGCTATCTTCCTTTATTAATATGTTAGATGGTATTATCTTGTTGATTGAACCTTGAATTGATGAAATTGGGGATGACATAAATTTTTAGGGTTTGGATTTTAGGATATTGGTTAGATTTGGAGAAAATGATAAAATAATCATATTCATATGCAATTGAAAATTAATTTGATAAAATTGGGTGCTATGTGATATAAATGATTCATGTTGTAGGCTTAATTATACAATTGCGGTGTACGTTTGCTTTGCATGTTGCTTGCTGGATGTGTTTCGTAGTTGATGAGTTGGATGTGAATAGGCTTAGGCTTATTATTAATAAATTATGTATTGAACATAATTTTTTGTATGTTATGTCGATTGTTAATTATGGAGATTTGACCACATGATGGCGGTGTGTGTCAATGGAGGCGCACTCCTTCGGTCACAGGTCATAAATACGGGATGGGTTCCTTCGGGAGTTAAGGCTCTGGTGGAGCCAAGGAGATTTGTAAATTGTCATTACCGTGGTGATGACATAAATGGCCATTTCCTTCGGTTTCAAACCGTAAATATGGGATTGGTTCCTACGGGAGTCAAAGCTCGGGTGGAGCCAAGGAGATTTACTTGTAGGTATAATTTGGGTGTAATTATTTGCCGTTTTGTGTAAATGTGAAAAATTTATATTTTTCCAAAAGATTATGCAAATAAGATTTTGACGATGAGAAACAAACTTTATTTAAAGCATGTACTCCATACGAATTGTTACATAATCATCTTACATGGCATGCATGTATCTTTGATTATCATATTTCTTATGAGCTGTGGCTCATAATGTTATTTTAATGCAACATTCCAGGTATTCACGACAATAAGGTCCTTGACGCTTAGTGATTTGATTGGAGTTTCCCAAGTCAACCTTGATGCGGGACATTGGATTATGCCTAGTAGTTTATCACTTTTTCTTTACCATTTATGCTTATGTTCTGAGTACATTGGAGAGATGTATTAGACTTATTTTACATTTCAAATTTTGGATGAATGTAAGGCCATAAGGCCAAACTCATTTATTGCATGTTTTGGAGAGACTTTCGGGTTATGGTTGGGTATGGACATTATAATACAAACTTTTGGTGATTGTAAGCTTTTAATTCTATATTTATGAATTTAATGCTTGGAGAATGTATGATTTTCTATATCTTTTATGGGTGGATGTTGATACATAATTATGGCGTTTGGTTGGATAAAAGATTTCAGTCAATGACTTAAATTGTGATTTTTCACTTGATAAAAGTCAACTTTTTAAATGAGAATTGAGATATTAAAGGCAATTCATTTCCAATTTGTAGGTGATCTAGCACTCTTTCGGGTCACATGACTTGTTAGTTAAAGATACGATATTGTTTTAGGTCAGGATGTGACACTGGGTCACTAAGGAGCTGAAGTAGGAGGCGAGAGAGATGATTGGCTATTCAGTTTTTTGTGTCCTTCTTATCATAGATTCTGAGGTTAAATTCTTGTAAAAGCAAGATCCAGCGAATCAGTCAGGATTTCGTGTCCTTTTTGGCCAAAAGGTGCTTAATAGCAATGTGGTCAGTATAAACAATAAATTTCGTTCCTTGCAGGTACAATCTAAATTTGTCCAATGCAAAAACAAAAGCCAACAGCTCTTTTTCAGTTGTGGTGTAATTCATTTGAGCATCATTGAGATTTTTGCTGGCGCAATAAATTGAGTGAGGAATTCGATTCTCTCTTTGGCCTAAAATAGCTCCAATAACATAATTAAAGGTGTCACACATGATTTCAAATGGTATACCCCAATTCAGTGACTACATGATCGGTGCCGTGGAGAGAGCATCTCGAAACTATTCAAATGCACGCTGACAGTTTTCATCAAAGTTAAATGTGGCATCCTTGGCGAAGAGATTGCACAGGAGCTTGGAAATTTTAGAAAAATCTTTGATAAAAAGGCGGTAGAAATTGGCGTGTCCAAACAATGATCGGATCTGTCTAACGGATGTATGTAGCGAGAGTTTAGAGATTAGATCGGCTTTTGCCTTATCTACTTTTATTTCCCTCTTGAAGACTATGCGTGCTGACACGATAACTTGTTGGATTATGAAGTGACTCTTTTTTCAACTAAGTACCAAGTTCGTCTCTTGAAAATGTTTTAAGACTAACGTTAAGTTCGAAACACAGTCTTCAAATGAGGATCCAAACACAATGAAATAATCCATGAAAACTTCAAGGAATTTTTCTACCTTGTTAGAAAAGATAGACACCATGCACCTTTGAAAGGTTGCTGGTGCATTGCATAGTCCAAAATGCATACACCGATAAACGAATGTTCCAAAAGGACATGTGAACGTGGTCTTCTCTTGGTCCTCGAGGTAGACCGGTACTTGGTTATAACCGGAGTAACCATCCAAGAAACAGTAATAACTTTGACTGGCTAAATGCTCCAAGATTTGATCGATAAAGAACAAAAAAAAAATTGGTCTAAATATAAATTTAGAACATAAACATTATTTAATTCTTTGAGAAATATGTTAACTTTTGTTTTTTGAAGAGAGTATTGTCATATTTTACAATAACTTCGGCGTTTTGTGGTATGGGAATAGATATTTTTAAAAGAAAAATGAAAATAAAGCCAATGAGCTTTTTAATTAACCCAAGTGAGTTTTTTTTTTTTTTTTTAGAAAAACAAATAGAAAAGTGGAAATTTCCTGATTTATTTTTATTTTTCAACTTTTTTGATTCAATTTTTTTCTTCAGAAAATCTAGTTTATCCCAATAAGAAAAATTGAAAAATAAAAAATTATTTTTTTAAAAAATACTTAATACAAAGAAATAATATATAATAAATAAGTCGTTATTTCCAACTAAACCTAAATATAAATTTCCAAAAGTGAGTTGTGTAACTACTTTGCCAATCCGATAAATGGTAAACCAAACATGTCACTTGCCACTCATAAATACAAAATCCAAAAATAGTGGTTCATATATTTTTAATACAATCTAGTTGTTTTTTTGCACGTCAAAATAAATATGAACTATATGCATTGTACATAGAGTCAAACAAAAACATACAACATATGCAAGTTGACTCTTAAAAAAAAAAAGAAATAAAAAAATAAAAAGAAAAGGCCGCCATACTACATGAACGATGACAAAGCTCTGCGTATTGAAAATTAGTCTGTATAACATCGCAAAAGAACGCTTCACAAATCGCAGAATAACAACAAAGAAAGAAAGTGAGAGAGACACAACCACAATCACAGAGGATACAAGCGTTTACGTGGTTCAGTAATATGCTTACTTTCACGGGATCACACACTTTCACTATCGATTGAAATTATTGAAAGATCCCGACTATATCGATTGATTTGCACTCATTAATTGTTTTAATTAATTAATCATCGTAATTAATTAATTAACCAAGTAACTTTTCAACAATCAAAACACAATCACAAAAGGTAACGATTTGTTTACGTGAAAAAATCTAAATCGGGAAAAAAGTAGATGACTACTACTGGATCTAGAAATTAAGCAATGTAATAAAGTTTGTTACAAGAAATCTTACAAACCCCGACGATATACCCACATCCAAATGGTTGTTAGCCTCTTCCTACCGAATCCACGTACACCAACTCCGTGCGTGATTGCCGACGGAACCCACCACCGGACTTCTGAATCTCCGAGACCTATCCGCGGAACTCAATGAATGAGAAACCGAACATTGAAAATTTGTTATTACTTGATGATATTCTTGATAGTACGAAAGTAAATTAATCACCAAATGAGTTGCATAAAAATCACTCAAAAGGAATCGTTGGATAGCAAGAACGCCTTCTTAGCTTTAAGCACCGATCAATCTTCAAGAGTGTTCCTTAATCAAATATGAATTGATTCTAAAATATTTTTTTCTGTAGAATATGTGTCATGTATGTTATATTCGAGTTTGGGAGTACATATGTATAGAAGAATAAACGAACACATTAATTAAACTTTAATTTAGATAATAAGTCTTCGGGGACCGCTCGAGCAGATAGCCCATCGCTCGAGTGGTGAGCTGCTAGTGCGATTTTGTGCCTTAGCTAATTCTCTTGTATTTTGTCCTATACTTCAACTCTTGTACTTCGAGCTTCCCTTGATTGCACCGTACTTTTTTAGATTACTTAATAAGACAATCCTTAATCTCCAAAACTTTGATTAAATCTAGATTTTATCCATATCTTTTTGAGAAATATAGATTTCATAAATATCTTTTTACGAAACATATGAATCCTAATCTATATCAACTTCATCTCCAATATATTTTTAGTATTTGCATATATCCTACGAATACTTGAATTTTGCATTTATAAATAATTGATTTTAATTTAAGAATCAATTAAATTCCTAACAATCTCCCATGTGACAATTTCAAGTTTACATTCCCAAAATACCAAACTCACAAACTCAAATGTTAAATTATCAATAAATAAAAGTAAATAAATTAAAATATAAATAACACTTTGTCACTAAATTGAAATATATAAAAAAAAATGTCACAGATTTACCAAAAACTAAATAATTAAGATAAAGAACTAAAATTCCTAACAATCTCTCCCTTCAGTAATTCTGTAACAAAACTCAAAATATACTAAATACTAAAAATGCAATATGCAACACATAATGGAAGCAACTTATTACCAAACAAAACTCTGAAGAACTCAAACTAAAAAATAAATAAATAAATATGAAAACGAAAGGAATTCAAACTCGCTCCACAAATCAACTCAAACTCTCCCTTAATCACAAAACTTGTCTTCCTATTTTTATCACAAATTGAAGCACTAAACAAATACAAACAAAAATCAAGAAAATCTTTTTGATGGAGAATTTAATTAAAAAATAAGTGCAATCTTCATGCATATTTTTACATGTTGAAAATCATGAGATTAAGTCAATTATACCAAAAACACACGATGAATCAAAAACACTCTTTGTTCATATATGGATGAACTTAATCAGGGGAGATTCTATATAAAGATAGTGAGTGAGTGCCTTAAAGGATTTCGAGACGCACATCTCAAATCATAGATGCGATCGATATGGTTAAGTCACATTCACTTTTCGAATTTCAATAATTTCTTAATTTCAAACCGGGTTTGACCCAAATTAGTTTCAAACATTCTCTCCGTCATCTTAAAACCACCTTATTTTATATGTCAATCTATTTAGAAAGACGGTGGCGGTTTTCACAGTAATCAAGTGAAAAAGTATACAACTCTTATAGGTAGCCATTTCCACAACCGGCTATTTACCAATGCACACGGATGGCTTTCACAGTAATCGAACAAAAAAGTACACAGCTCTCATAAGTTTCCATTTCTCAAGACATGAAAAAGTATTATTTAAAGGGTGGCTTTCACACTAATCGAACTGAAAGTTACACAGTTCTCGTAGGTAGCCATTTCTTAAAAACTTTTAATTATTTTAATTTTAAAAGAGAGGAGATTCAATCCTTGTGTTCACGAGGATCTAGACTATATGATCATTTTAAGTTTTTTCTAAAGTGTGAAAGATCAATAGAATTATTTGAACCAAATTTAGAGGTTCCACGGTGTTGAACCTCATCTAAGTGTGTACAAAATAGATTAACCCTGATTATGTTTCAAACCCCTATAAACAATGTTATCTCAAAAACCAAAGTGCATGTGTGATTAGTCTCAACCCAAACTCAATGAATTTCGTACAAATAAAAATAAGGAATAAACATAGTACTCATTATTTAATAAAGTCCCCCAAAATTTATTACTTTTTTTATTTTTAACCCAAAAAAAAACTCACAAAAAAAAAGATTCAACTAAACTACACAAACCGAACAATAATCTAACGAGTTTAACTAGCAAGAAAACCGTCAAGATCACTTTTCCAAACTCATATTTTTCTAACTTTAATTTGATCTTTGTAACATATAAATCGGGTGTAAACTTAGGTAAATTATTTCCAGTCCATGAGTTAATGCAGTTCTCTTTATACCAGAATAAGACATATTAGTATTTAACTATTCCCGGGTTAAGCACAAAATCATTGGGTCTGCACCTTTAATTTTGAGTTTGGGTTTTTTAGGTGTTTGTGTTTAGGTCCTCCATCTAGATCACATTCAGCAAGCCCACTCCAATCCATACAAGGTATATGGTACTCACATATACAGACCCATATGCATTCATATCATATCATGTTTAGGGTACTCACATATACAGACCCATATGCATTCATCTCATATCATGTTTAGGGTAGTTTTGTATATTGTTGCCTTAAAGAATTCGTGACTTAGCATAGATTCTAGGCATTGTCGTGCGATGGGGCTTGAGCACCTTCCAGCGCCCAGGAGCGTTCGCAGAACGCTCGAGCTGTATCGAGCATCAAACATTAAATTGTTCCTTTCTCGATAAGCCGAGAGTTGAGACATTATAGCGCCCAAAGAAAGCCTGTAGAGAGATCGAGCACCCCTATTTGATGACATAATTCTTCCTTGTCGAGAGTCAGGTTTTCAAGGCGCCAGTAGTGCGCCCGTAGACCGATCGAAGTTAGTGGTGAAACCCTAACGACTCTCATTGGCGTGGGTAAAAAAAGCTTGCCATCTTTAACTGCGCTTGAAGAGCACTCGTGCACGTTATAGCGCCTGTGGCATGCTCAAAGAGCATTTTAGCGCTGATGTGTTTTTATATATATACACAGCTTAACGGCAGTCAGGGTTGAGCCTTTGTTTTGAGAGTTTCTTTGCTGGTGCATCCACTCGCCTCCTGCTTCTCTCTTGGCCTCTCATTCATCCTTATGCTTTCATATCACCATTAAAGCATGGTTTGAAGGTTGTAGAGATATCTTGCATATTTCCTATGGATTGTGTTTATTGATATCTTGTAGTATCCATCCACTAACTATATCATATACACACCTTTTCCACTACACACATCTTAGCCGAGGTATCTCAGAGCCGTCTTTGATACGGAGATCAGGAGTGGCTCCCGTGGACACTATAGGATCAAGGAAGGAGTTAGGGCAGATATGTCAACAATATCGGAGTTAGGCGTCCATGGGTATATGGGTATAAGTCATTTTCTTGTATTTTGATAACTATCTTGGTTTGTCGAAATATATAGTTATATGTTTGGTGCCATGGTTTTCATCATGGAGACTGTTTTCCCTAGGGTTTCCACATTATATCGTGTGTATCTATTTTATGGTTGTTGGTTTGGGATCATGGTTAGTTTTATCCACTAAGTTAGCATTAACGTATTAGATTGATAGGTTAAAAATTTAAGTTAGTAAATTAGTCCATCTAATAATTGTTAATAACGGTAATAAACATATTCACTCCCCTTTAGGTTTACATAAGTAGTTGGTAGTTATAATTTCAAGCCAATTTATACTAGAACTGATGTATATGAGAATATTAAGGATATGAATCAAATAAACCATGCAACTGAAAACAATTTGGTCTAATTTGACCTTTAACTCCACAAAAATAGAAAACATGTGTAAATTTGTGCTTTCTCACCTCACCATGTAAAATGATGGAATTACCCGTCTGATTGCTACTCATCATTTTTCTTTGCAAAGGGAATGAAATATGATCTTTTTTATCCATGTTCTACTTCAATTAGTAGTTTTCACAAATGTTGGTGTTACTTTGACTAGAGTTATCTGGCCAACTTTTTCCTTTCCTTTGGATACTTTGCTTGAAAAAAGCACCGGCAAATCCAAATTCAGCCCTATCTATTGCTACCTTTTTTATCCATGTTCTACTTCATATAGTCGATGTCCTTACTCTCTTCTATTGTTTTGAATTTTGGTTGAAAATGTTTCGGTAAAGATGTTATAATTTTTCGAATAATTTTAGAGTTTGAAATTTTTTCACCCAAATTAACATCGCCATTTACTATATGACTCAGATTGTCATAAAAAGTTTCAAAGTGTTCATCTTCTTTCATACGAAGGATTTCAAACTCTATGAGTAGTTAGACACCGTAGTTTTGAGATTTTTATAGTGTTTGTACCCTCGTGAGTTACTTGTAGGATATCTCATACTTGTTTAGCGAGTTCACACATGCTTATCCAACGCAATTCCTTAAGTGTGACTCATCTAAAGATAGTATTCATACCTTTATTGTTTCAACCCGCATCCTCAAAATTGGCTACATCCCATCTATCCACGAGCTTAGGGATAGTCTCCCCATCAACAACAATTGTGGGATATTTATATCCCTCAATAACCAACAACCAAATACGTTCATCTATGGATTTTAGGGATGCTCTCACCTTAACTTTCCAAAAAGGATAATTATTTCCATTAAGGAGTGGCAGTCTACCGGTCGAGACGCCTTCTCGAAGAAAATCCATTATTATAAATCAATCGACGAATCTAAATATTCTAAGAAAAATATTTTCCGCTTTGACACAAGTTGAAAAATCCCGATTATACCGATTGATTTGCACTAATTAATTTTCTTAAGTGATTAATGATCGAAATTAATTAATTACCCAAACAACTATGCAACAATCAAAGTGCAACCATAAAAGACAACTATTTTTTTACATGGAAAAACCTAAATTCGGAAAATACCACGAGACCACTGCTGCATCTAGAAATTAAGCAATATAATAACGTTGGTTACAAGAAACCTTATAAATTCTGGTAATATACTGTAGTGTGCAAATGAAAGCTACAATCCCACATCGCCTGAGTAATTGATGGAGATGGTTCATATATGTAAAAACCATGGACCATTACATCCAATTATGTCTTTTCCCAAGTGGTTGAAACCCCAATAGAACTCTATAATTAAGCGTGCTTGAGCGGGAGTAATGCAAGGATGGGTGACCCCCAGGGAACAACAAAACCGTAAGGGTCTTTACCCAAATAGGACAATATCGTTATCATGTGAAGGGTCGGAGCGTTACAAATGGTATCAAGGCTGAGCCCAATCGGAAATATGCCGACGTGGTTCGGACCCCAACGAGGACTTTGGTTCCTAAGGATGGTGGATTGTAGTGCGCAAATAGAAGCTACAATCCGACATCGCGTCAGTTGGTGATGGAGATAGTTCAGATATGTAAAAATCATGGAGCATTACATTCAATGAGGCCTTTCCCAAGTGGTAAAAACCCTAGCAGAACACCGTAGTTAAACGTGCTTGAGCAGGAGCAATCCAAGGATGGGTGACCCCCCTGGAAAGAACAAAATTGTGTGGGTCTTTGCCCAAAGTAGACAATATCGTTGCCATGTGAAGGGTCGGGGTGTTAAATATACCCACACCCAAATGATTGTAAGCGTCTTCCTACCGAATCCACATGTACCAATTCCATACCTGATTACTGACGAGACCTACCACCGAATATTTGAATCTCTGAGACCTACCCGAAGAACTCCACGAACGAGAAACCGATTAATGAAGATTTGTTGTTGCGTGATGATATACTTGACAGTACGAAAATTAAGTAATCACCAAGCGAGTTGCTTAAAAATCTCTCACATGGAGCCATTGGATAGCAAGAACACCATCTTAACTTTAAGCATCAATCGATCTTCATGAGTGTTCTTTAATCAAATATGAATAGATTTTAAAATATATTTTCTTCTGTAGAATCTGTTTCATCTATGTTACACTCGAGTTTGAAACTATATATATATATATATATATATATATAAAGAAATAAATGAACACATTATTTAGACTTTAATTTGGATAAGAAGTCTTTAGGGACTGCTCTAGCAGACGGTCCACCGCTCGAGCGGTGAGCTGCCAGTGTAGTTTCGTGCCATAGCTAATTTTCTTGTATTTTGTCCATTGTTTCAACTCTTATACCTCGAGCATCCCTTGGTTGTACCAGGGTTTTTCAGATAACTCAATAAGACAATTTTTAATCTCCTTGATTAAATCTAGAAAATCATGATTTTATACATATTTTTGGGAAATATAGATTTCATAAATATCTTTTTAGGAAACGTATGGAGCCTAATCTATATCAAATTCATCTCCAATATATTATTAGGATTTGCATATATCCAACTAAAACTTAAATTTGACATTTATAAATAATAGAATTTAATTTAATAATCAATTAAATTCCTAACATTTACAACAGAGGAAACAAGGTTTCAAGGCGAAAGAGAGAATAAAAAAACTCAAAAAAATGATCATATTAAAATGACGGTAAAGGACTCTAGGCGCACTTAAAACCACTTTTTTTCACTTATCGATCGATTTGTCATCAATCTATCGTAATGGGCTCGTGAATTTTAGCTATCTCTGAACTCATAAGGATCGATGAATGATCGATCAATCATCCATCAAGATCATCAGACCTATCAATCTCTTATTAATCCATCAACATGTAAATTACTCTTTTTTTTTGGCTCTAACTCAACATGACTTGGAGTGAATTTATTAAAATACACTAAACTTTTTTTTAAAGAAAAACATAAAAATTGATCACCATAACTCTTGCGATGTTGCCCTTTTTCATAACTGGGTAAAATGACATTAGGGGTGTAAGAACCGTCCGGACCCAACAGGCGGCCCGGGACCCGCCCGAAGCCCATTATTGTAACAACCTGGATCGGCCCGCAAAAAGCCCAGGCCCGGTTCTAGCCCATAGTACATTTGGCAGGCTCGGGCCTAGATATATAAGGCTGTGGCCCGGCCAAGGCCCGAGCCCCCGGCACGAGCCCGAAGCCCTAAAAAAAGATCAGGCTCGAGCGCGGCCTGCATGTTTAATATATTTAATTTATATATATATATGTTTAATATATTTCTTTTATGGATATATGTAATGTATTTGTTCAAAAATTATGTATATAGTTAGGGTGTAATTTAGTAGTTAATTATAGTTAGTTAATTAATATAGTTGGTTAGTTAATTAATTTAGTTTGTAATTAAATAGTTTAGTAAAATTTAAATGTTACATAAGTTAAATAAAATAATATGTTTATATTAAAATTTATTTTTTAATTTTTTAGATAGATATTTAAAATATATACGTAAATATATATTTGTATATATAAATATAATATATATAATATATTATATACATATATTGAAAATATGAAAATATTAGTATTATAATTTTATAATTTTAATATATTATAATATTGGCTTTATAGCCGTTTGGGGGAGGAACAGGAAGCCCAATGGCATTATAGCCGTTTGGGTTAAATTTTTTTTTTTACATAAAAAGCTCAAAAGTGGGATAAACGGGTCGGCTCGGACCCGTCCCGACCCGGCTCGAAGTCCAACGGAAATAATTCAAATTTTAGGAGTTGAGATCAAATCCTATCATCATCCGACGGTTCTCGGGCACTAGCAAGTTACAATTTTAAAATTTCAAAACATTTGAAAAAAAAAGCAAAAAAATCAAATTTCGGGCTAGACCCACCCAGACCTAGCTCGCGGCCCGAAAAAAGCCTTGCCCTAGGCCCAGTCATAGGCTCAAGCCCGTAGCCCTGTAGGGCTGGGCCAGGGCCTACCCTCGAAAAAAGCGCGGCCTGGACTCGGCCCGAAGAATTGACGGGAGCCTGTCGGGCACGCCTGGTCCGCCCATAACCAAATCGAGCCGGGCCGGGTGATTTTTATGTTAGGGTTGTATACTTAAAAGTCATGCTTTTGAGTGTTTGACTACCCTGGATCCCGGATATATTAATTGAGAATAAATATTGAGATGATCTGTATACCGAGATTCGTATTTATTTATATGATGCGAGTATGCATTTGTCCATAAATCGTGTCCAGTATTTGACTCGTCGCATGAAGCGGGGAAGATCGGGTCAAAGGTTCTGACACATATACAAGGGGCTC
>JAULLE010004360.1:0-14675 GCA_035668155.1 Sarracenia purpurea
CTTGCTCAATATGAGAAGGTGATCCATATGAGTCTCAAGAAAACAACCTATGGTTTTCTCGATCTTGAGCCTTAAAAGGGCTGACCCCTTTTTCAACCGGGAGCAAGAAACTTGTTAAAGAGGGATAAGCCTTCCACTCTTTGTTGCGACATTTCCTTGCTCTTCGCCATGATAGACTTGGATAAAGTCTGACAGCATTTGCAATGCCAAATCAAAGGGTGTTATAATCAAAACCAAAGTCCATAAGAGACTTGATTGAGAGAGTTAAAGTCTCTGAACTAACATATTTATCTTGGATAGCAAAAAATTAGGTAAGGATATAATATAAGAGAGATTTTAGGAGATTATTTCTCTCCCTCTCTTCTCTCTCTCTCCCTTGGCCGGCCCTATATGGGTGTTTTATTATATATATATTTTGTATATATATTTAATAGATTTTTAAGGAGAATAATAATATTTTATTTTCCTAAAAGTACATGGAGGTTTATATATACATAAAAATATATGAGAAAAAAAAACCTAGTCTTGCATATACCAATATAGTCGCTGCCCCCTTCACTTTCTTCCATTATTGTTCTTCAAGTTTTAGAGGAGATTGATTGTGTGTTGAAGCCTAAAGAACTCGACTCGGATGAGTGCCCACACGCCGGAGTCGAGATGTATAAGGGTTATATGGGAGAAGATCGCGTGGTAGTCTCTCCTACAGATTAGAACATTAGAAACTTTCCTACAAAGTTTCGATCAGTAATGGTTTTAACCTACTTGATATATTATGCAGCCTTTCGTGAAAAATGTGTAAACAAAATGATTTTTTTAAACTTCCGCAATGCCGGTTTCAACAGCCCAGACCTTCCGAAGGTGACTTGGCCGGGGGCCAAAGGATGAGAGAACTATGAGAGAACTGTTTTCAAAGTTGAGAGATGATTTTGAGAGACCTCTAGGGCCCTATTTATAGTGTTCCTGCAGCCTTAAATTTAGCAACTCTGGAACTGAGCGTCTGGAAGGTTTTGCCTCAGCGTCCGGACGGGATTTGCGTGGAGGCCACGTCAGTTTCCTGTTTCGGAGCGTCGGGATGATCGGCTAGTGGCGTTAGGACGGGACTTGCTTGGGCACCACGGTAGATAGCGTCCGAATGATCGGTCTGGACGATGTAACGGTTTCGGCGTCGGGACGGTGGGGAGGTGGCGTCCAGACGGTTTGGGCTACTTTTGTTGGTCTTCATTCGGTTGTGTCGAATTTGCTGTTAAAGCGGTTGTTTTGTTGTTGTATCGCATCCCTCCTCCAATTCCTGTCTTATACGTAAAAACACTACAAAAACACATATTAGATAACATATCAGGACTAACCTAGTGTAAATTAACAAGTCTAAATCATCACTTTTGAGTGCGGATCACCCACCCCTTCGGTATATTTGTAAGTTTGGACGTGATGGAGTAGTACGAAATGAATTTTATCATTTTCTACCTTGTTGGGTAGCTTTTAAATGAGAGAACACTTATGTCTTAAAGGAGGTTTATGAATCGGGTACGCAATAAAGAGTTTTTCCTTTGAAAATAGAAAGTAATAGTATTCCTTGAATGTAATTGTTTCTAATTATTATTGTATATCCACCTCGCATATATGGCATGCATTCTTTGATTATTACCTATCCTATGAGTTTCGACTCATGTTGTTTTAAAACAACATTGCAGGTTGTTGTCCCAGATATCAACCCAAAGGGGGGTGAATGGTTTGATTAGCAAACTTTCAATCTTTTTTAAATATTTTACCAATTAATTAATTACACTCAAGAGATAAAGTTATATGCTGAAAAGTAAAGAAGTAAGGGAAGAGAGATACAATACAACGATTTATAGTGGTTCGATCCTCTTGACCTACGTCCACTCCCCAAGCACCTTGGGACTTTCAAATCCACTAGTAACAATTCTTGAGTCGATGAATCGAAGCCTCTTACAATTGGAATCTTTCAGCAAGTGAAAGGTAACCAAATATTTTAAGGCAAGTCGGAGCCTTTACAATGAATGAAAGAGATTGGTAGTGATTGATGATTTCTTTAATGAGAGGATTTACAATTTAATAGCTCACTTACAAATCACTCACTCTCAAGTATTTAATATACAATAAATGAACAAAGGATAGTGGTTGAGAAAAGGTAGAGAAAAGATTCAACAATAATGAATAGGTAATAAATTTGATAGTGCAATAGAGAGAATGAGAATATTCAGTAGAGTAGGGCTTGCACGACGTGTAGGCTTGATTGTAATTGTGCAATAGTGTTTTAATGAGTTTCGACAACATTCGAGAGGAGGGAAATTAACTCCTTATATAGAGCATCAAACATTGTAGTCGTTGTTAGCATTAAATGCACCAAAATCTTCCCGTTGGTCAGTGCGAATTTCAAATATCGATCATAGGTGTAGATCCCTTTTGGATCTGGGACGACCCGGATTCTGTTGCTCAAAAAACTGGGACAACTTAGATTGAGTGGTGTCGTCTCCTTTTCATCATCTAAAACTTTTGTGTCGGCATAGTTTGGATCTGGGACGACCCAGATTGAGATACAGAGAGGTTGCATTTCAGAGCCAAACTGGGACGGCACAAACAGGGTTTGGGACCACCCAAATTGCTTGATCTTCAACTTGAACTCCTTTTGGGATGACCCGTTTTAATCTGGGACGACCCAAATTTCTTATGGGCAAGACATGAAAATATTGGGGACGTCTTCTTTTGAAGGAGGGACGACATAGAATAACTTGAGATAATCTTGGACTTCTGGGCATTGATGTGGGACGACCCGAATGAATCTGGGATGACCCCAAATTCTCAGAACTTGGGTTTCTTCATTTTTGGATGTCTCTTTTCAAAGGGTGTCATCTTGGTTCTTCTTGGTCTTGATAATCTAAACTTGCAGAAATCTGGGACGGCACCTTTCACAAGGGGGACAACCCAAATTGCTTTGGCTTTTAAAGAACAGTGCATAAGGCCAAAGGTGACAACCCAGTTTCTTAAGGAACGACCCAAATATCATTTTGAAAATAAAACCAAGGCTTCAACTCATTCTGGGAGGACCTGATACAAAAGGGGATGGCCCCTTTTGTTTTTCAACTCAGAACCAACACGTTTTCTTCATCTGGGACGACCAAAAATGCAAAGGGGATGACCCCTTTTTGACAGAAATTGAAAAACTTCAATCCTTTTGTGCTCTATCATATGAACTTGAATCTTGATGCTTGGTAATAGGTTTTAAGGCTCTTAATTCCTAAAAGATTCTTGCTAATGCTACTCAAACATTACTGATCACCAAATCAATGTGTTGTTATATGTCAAAACTAAAAATGGTGCATGATTAAATAACCTTTGGGCTAACAATCTCCCCCTTTTTGACTATGACAACCATTGATTTGTTTACAAGAAGAAATAAGATAATTAAAGGCTCCCCCTGAACATATGCAAACATATGATGCGTATATGTTTTCAAATTCTAAAGCAGAGCGGGTCTACGAGAATTAATCCCGATTATTGGTCGTCATGCACTTTAGAATTAATTAGCATATAAACATTAGATAAATGAATATGTGATCTTGATACATGTGAAGGATTGCATCAGAGTAATATAAAGAGAAAAAGAAAATATGACAACAATATCAACAAAGAAAATATTTAAAGAAAATTTTCTTTTATTCTCGCCCTCAGTCAAACAACTATACATAATTTAGGCTTGCATAAGTATATATGGAGTATATCAAATATGTAAGGACACAGACCATAAGATAAGACACAAATCAATCCATATGTTAATCATATCTTCCCCCCTTTGTCATAGCAAAAAGAAGAAAAAGAATGTATCTGACTATGTTAACCAAAAAGAATATAGCATACAACCATGAATCAATATGCAATCTCAAAAGCAATTATATATATATCAACAAGCATACACCAATGTACTTTGCAAAAAAAAAAAACTTCATACAAGTTAAAAATTAAAAAAAAAAAGAACTATTTCTTCTTATCAGCTTTCTTCTTGTATACATTAAGCTTAGCAAGGTTGACTTGATAGGCTTGTTCAGCCAAGATCCTCTGTTTCATTGCTTCTTCAACCTTGCTTAGCTGAACCATCTCATCATCCTTCTTCAGTCCTGCTTCTTCTTCTATCAGGATAGCCTTTCCTTTTCCTTTCTTCTTCTTCAAACCCTCTTCTTCTGCTTCCTTACTTTCCTTTTCTTTCCCTCTCTTACTCTTCTTAAAGAAATCTTTATCCATATGAGCCGTGAATTCATCTTGTTTCTTCCTTACTTCAGCTTCTAAGGCCTTGATTTTCTTATCCGTGACATCATGTAGCTTGTACCAAAAGGCTTTAGCCTTTTCATTGTAAAAAATCAAGGATTCTGAAATAAATTGGCCACACTCTTCTCTACATAATCAGAAACATGTTGATTAATTCTGACCAAATCTTCCATATCCTTATCCACTCTTGCAATTAGTTGTGCTCCAGTAGATTTGTAAAGTCCTAATTTCATTTGCATGTTCTTTTGCTGATCCTTGAGTTGTACTATCTCGTAATGCATGGCAAAGAGAGACTTGTTCATATCTGAGAGTTGTTCATCTACTCTGGATTGGAAGGCTTTTTGTTCTGAAGCCATGGACTTGATCAAGGAGGTGAGCTCAGAGAAATCAGCTGATGGAGGAGGAGAAGAAAAGGTTATAGCAACGTGAGGAGTTGAGATAGAAGGATTAACATATATGGAGAGAGGAAGAGAAGATCCAGGAGTGGTGAAAGAAGAATGAGAGGACACTAGAGGAATGGGAGGAGAAGGTGGAACATTGGGTTGAGGGGTAGATGCAGAAGCAGCAGCAACAGGTGTGGTGGCATGAGATGATGTGGAACTAGGGAGTTTCGGTGACCCAAACACCATTAATTTTAAACATGTGCATACATTTCAATGTAGCACCATCATACACATGAGATGTGAGGAAAGGAGCAGCCTTTGCATTGGTCAAATCAACCTTGAAATGTTGAAAGACTTTGGTGAGGTACATGTCACGAGGAAGGCAGGTATAACTTCTCGGATGGGCATGCAGCATGTGGGATATGAATAGGTAACCAAGATGAATTTTTATATTATTGTTTATGCACCACATTATGAAAATATGAAAATGAGTAATTTTTCCAATCTTTCCAAGTTGAGCCATAAAAATATGATTAACAATGTGATGTAGAATTCTCATTTCTTGTTTTAGAGAACTGGCCACATGGGGCTTTGTAACATCAACATTTTCATCCTCAAAAATAGTTTTAGCAGCCTCAACAAGAAAGTATTCGGGAATGTCAAATGATTTTTAGTGGTAATCAATACATATATCTTCATCTTCATCACTGATAGGAATCTTAAGAATTTAACACAAAGAACTAGGAGTTATGATAACAAGAGTACCATTTACCCAAGATGTAATGGTTATGGTGGGATAATCAGAGATTTTGATATGTGCTAAGAATGATCTGATCAAGGTTGGGTAATGAGGAGCTTTGACTTTAAGAAAGGCATCTCAACTTCGATTAGAGAAAAGCTTATGAAAGCTCATCCTATTGGAGTCAAAATAATCGAGATCTATGGCCCTGCCAGAGGCAATTTTCCTATCTTCAATGGAAGAGTAGAATAAACGTTCGATTTTAGGGTTTTCGAAGGCTATTACCTTAGAAGCTTTCATGACCGACTGAGATGCTTCCTTATTTTGAGACGTAGAACCACTCTTATGGTTCTTCTTTGCCGTAGGGTTTGTATCATCCCTATCACGAGAAGCTTTTGTGCGTTTACCAGCCCTAGGAGACATCGTTGATGATGGATGTGGCGAGGATTAGGGTTTCACGAAGTGAGAGATGAAACGATGAGGTCTCCATAGAGAATGAGAACCATCGAAGAGAAAGGTGTCTAAAAAGGTCGTCCTAAATGGAATTTAGGACGCCACTTTCTTTAAAAGAAAGGGCGCTAAAATGTTTTAGAAAAATAGAGACGACCCAAAAATAAAGGGAGACGTCCCAAATAATATAGGACATCCTTTAAACAAAACGCGTCATCCCAAAATGTATGTGGGATGACCCAAAACAAATAGCAGAGATTTTGCAAAACTCTGATAAAAATGTGTCGACCCATTTTTAAAATGGGACGACTTAAACAAGATAACAAGGAGTTAGCAAAAACTCTGGACAAAAGGTGTTAGCCCATTTTAAAAATGGGAAGTCCCAAACTGTACAGAACGCAAGCAACTAAGAAGAGAGATGACCTAGAATAAAAAAAAAGGTCGGCCCAAAAACACATAGCACATAGCAGCAAGCATAGGAGATGACCCAAATTTCATCTTGGTCGACCCAAAAAGTTTAGAAACATGGAAATTTAAGCATTTCAGCACAAAATATTTGGGCAATCAAATGTCACACAAATTTAACATGCCAAGACCTTTGCCTAAGGTGTTAAACCTATCATCTTGAAGAGGTTTAGTAAAGATATCGGCAAGTTACTTATCCATATTAATAAACATTAATTCTACATCTCATTTTTCTATATGATCTCTTATGAAATGATACTTAATTTATATATGTTTAGTCCTAGAATGCTGAATGAGATTTTAAGTTAAACATATAGCACTTGTATTATCACACATGATGGGTATGCAATCAAAAGATAATTTGAAATCTTCTAGTTTTTGCTTAATGTACAATGTTTGCGCACAACAACTACCGACACCCAAATATTCAGCTGCGACTGTTGACAAAGCAACTAAATTTCACTTCTTGCTTGACCAAGAGATAATAGACTTTCCAAGGAAATGGAATGTTCCCGAGGTACTCTAGCGGTCTACTTTGCACCCGGTAAAATCCGCATTGGAGTAACCCAACAAGTCAAAAGAGTCTTGACTTGGATACCGTAATCCTAAGTCTATTGTGCCTTTCAAGTATCTTAGGATACGTTTGACGGTAAATAGATGAGATTCTTTTGGACAAGCTTGATAGCGTGCACACATGCAAACACTAAACATTATGTTCGGTCAACTAGCGGTCAAGTAAAAGAGACCTCCAATCATGCGTCTATAGAGTTTTGTATCAACATCTTTTCCTTTTTTCATCTTTATTAAGCTTAATTGATGTGCGTGTCCCAAAGGGTTTAGCATCTTCCATTTGAAAAGGTCTTTTGTATACTTAGATTGATTTAATAAAATCCTTTTTGGAGTTTGTTAGATTTGTAATCCTAAGAAAAAATTCAATTCACCTATGGGACTCATCTCAAACTCTTGATGCATGCATTGGGCAAAGTCCTCACACATAGACATGCAAGTGGATCCTAAGATAATGTTGTCTACAAATATTTGCACAATTATCATATCATCATTAAAATGCTTAATAAACAAGGTTGTGTCAATTTTTCCTCTATTGAAATCATTTTCAATTAAAAATCCTCTTAACCGTTCATACCAAGCTCTAGGAGCCTGTTTTAAATCGTAGAGTGCTTTAGTGAGTTTGAAAACGTGATTTGGAAATATTTTATTTTCAAATCCTGGAGGTTGTTTAACATAAACCTCTTCTTCAATAAAACCATTTAAGAAAGCACTTTTTACATCCATTTGGAAAAGTTTAAAATATTTATGAGATGCATATGCAAGCAACATGCAAATGGCTTCCATTCTAGAAACGGGAGCAAAAGTTTCTTCATAATCAATGCCCTCTTCTTGATTGAATCCTTGGGCTACTAGTCTAGCTTTATTCCTAGTGATATTACCATGTTTGTCTTTCTTCTTCCTAAATACTCATTTTGTGCCAATAATTGAATGGTCCTTGGGTCTAGGAACAAGTGTCCAAACTTGGTTTTTATCAAATTGGCTTAACTCCTCATGCATAGCAAGAATCCCAAGCTTCAACGCCAAGGGCTTCCCCTATGTTACTAGGTTCAATGAGAGAAACAAATGCAACGTGAGAATGCTCATTTTGTAATTTAGACCTAGTAGTTACTCCTTTAGTAGGATCACCCAAGATTTGGTCCTTAGGATGATTGTGGACCAATCTCCAAGCACGAGGGAGTGAGGTGGATCCATTTGTTTTATTCTCACTCTCCTTTGGATCCTTTTGGTCTTCTTCCTTAGGCTCATCTTTAGGTTCGTTTCCTTTTAGGTCAATTTTATTTACCCCAACTTCAATTAAGTTTACATCATCAATTTGATCATCTTTCTTAGAAAAGGGGTTTGATTCATCAAAATCTACATGCATTGATTCTTCTACAACTAAGGTTCTCTTATTATATACCCTATATGCTTTGCTAGTTAATGAATATCCTAAAAAGATAGCTTCATCACTTTTTGCATCAAACTTTCCTAGGTTGGTTTTATCATTAAGCACATAACACTTACAACCAAACACACGAAAATAAGCAATATTAGGCTTGCGCCTCATCCACAATTCATAAGGTGTTTTATTTAAACATTTCCTAATTATTACTCTATTCATCACATAACAAGATGTACTAATAGCTTCAGCCCAAAAATATTGTGGTAGGCTATGTTCGTTTATTATAGTTCTAGCCATTTCTTGAAGGGACCTATTCTTTCGTTCAACTACTCCGTTTTGTTGAGGGGTCTTAGGTGCGGAGAAGTTGTGTGCAATTCCGTGTTCATCACAAAATCTTTATATGTCTTCGTTTTCAAACTCTCTACCATGATCACTTCTAATACTAGTTATAGCATAACCTTTTTCATTTTAAATCCTACGACATAGTTTAGCTAGGTGTGTGTATACTTCATTCTTGTGAGCAAGAAACAATACCCAAGTAAATCTAGTATAATCATCTACTATCACGAATGTATACACCTTGCCTCCTAGACTTGCCACTCGAGTTGGTCCAAAAAGATCTATGTGAAGAAGTTCTAATGGCTTAGAGGTGGAGACATGTTTTTTATTTTTAAAAGAGGTCTTCTTTTGTTTGCCTAATTAGCAAGTATCACATATTTTATCTTTTATAAAGTTCGATTTTGGTAAACCTTTTACTAAATCCTTTTTAGAAAGTTTAGAAATTAAATCCATCCTAGCATGTCCTAATCTCCTATGCCATAACCAACTCTCTTCTCCATGAGCTATAAAACATTTTACATTTTGAAGTGACAAGTCATCTAGACTAATGGTGTACACATTATGATCTCTATGAGCTATAAAAACAATATGTTCATCATGGTTAACAATACATTTATTTTCACCAAAAGACGCATTATAACCACTATCACATAGTTGACTAATACTTAATAAGTTATGCTTCAAACCATAAACTAGTAAAACATTCTTAATGTAAAGGGATGAAGGGTTACCTATATTACCAATGCCGATCACTTTTCCCTTTTTGTTGTCTCCGAAGGTCACATGTCCTTCGTCTTTTGTCTTCAAGAAAGTAAAGAAACTTGCATTTCCTGTCACATGCCTAGAACATCCACTGTTAAGGAACCATATATCCTTGGAAGTATCCACCTGCATAGAGGTTAGGTAAAGCAAAAGTTGGTACGCAGTTTATCTTGGGTCCATAAAGGTTAGGATAGTAGTTCATATGTGGTGTGGAAGGATGCATATGATGGAAATGAGGAGCAAAGTGTCTATGTGCAGTAGGGTAATGTCTGTGTGGTCTATGTGGATGTTTTCTGTTAAGTGGCCGAGTATGTGCAGAGGCCTTAGGAGGCTTTGTGTTGGCTGGTTTTAGTCTCTTAGGGATTTTGGGTGGAGATTCACCCTTTTTAACACATACTTTATTAGTTGATTTATCACCCTTTAGTCTAGACTTACAATAATGAATAACAAGCCCATTCTTTCCACAAAAATCACATTTTAAGACTTTCGGCATTAACGTTTTAACAAAGGGGTTTTTACAACTATTTTATTTTTATGAGGGTTGAAACCCAAACCTTCTTTGTTAAAGGTATACTTAGTACCGAGAATCATATCTAAGTACTTTTCCCCTTGGGTGAACTTAGTTATGATTTTGGTTAAATCATCTACCTTATGTTTCAACAGTATATTCTCATTTTCAAAAGAGTTTTCAATTTTGCTATCATGTTTTTCATTTTCATGTCCTAAAACTTTTATTTTTGAGTTTAAATCAGTGATTTCTTTCTTAGGGGGCTTATTTTTCACTTTCATATCTTTGAGGGTTCTTAGAGAATCCGTAAGGGCTTCTTGAAGGTCCTCGGTACATGGAGTCTCATCATCACTATCACTATGTTAGAAATGGTTACCTCACTATCGTCGGCCATGAGACATAGATTTGCTAGCTCTCCATCGCTTGATTCCTCTTCTCCTTCGCTGGAATCAGTATTGTCCCAAGTCACCTTCATTTCTTTATTGGGAAATCTTTTCTTCTTATCTTCTTTCTTATCCGTTTTCAGCAAGGGGCATTCAGGTTCGATGTGCCCCGGCTTATGGAAATTGTAGCACGTGACTTCATCCTTCTTCTCCTTCGGATTGGGGTCTCTGCTTGATTGACCCATGCTTTGGATGGACTTTCTTCTTCCAAAGTTCGTCTTCTTCCTCAAGAGTCCTGCCATCTTCCTAGTAATCATGGCAAGTTCTTCTTCATCATAATCTTCAGACTTTTCTTCTTCCTCAGAATCTTGAGTAGTAGTTTTGAAAGCCACAATATTATTAGGCTTTGAATCCTCCTCAGCTCTCCATGAAAACTCATGGGTGATAAGGGAACCTAAGAGATCATCAAGAGGAAAGGTTGTGAGATCCTTGGCTTCCTCAATGAATGTGACATTGGGCCTCCACTCCTTTGGTAGTGACCTGAGAATTTTTCTCACAAGATCTACATTTGAAAAAGTTCTTCCAAGAGCTTTTAAATTGTTAGTGATCAAATTAAACCTAGTGAACATATCAGCAACTATTTCATTTTCATGCATGGTGAATAGTTCATATTCCCTAATCAAAATATCTATTTTCTTATCTTTTACTTGACTAGTTCCTTCATGAGTGATTTGGAGTTTGTCCCAAATCTGTTTAGCATTATCACAACTATGAATTCTATTGAATCCATCAGGTCCTAGTGTACAGTGTAGAAGATTCATGGCCTTTGCATTCATTTGCAAAGTTTTTCAATCATCCTCAGTGTAGGTACTTTCAGGTTTGGCAGTGGTTGCACCCTCTTTGGATGTGATGGAAGGTATGGTGGGACCATTAACATTGAACTTCCAAGTAGCCATATCGAAAGATTGGATAAAGTAGGTCATTCTAGTTTTCCAATATGTATAGTTGATTCCATTAAATAATGGAGGTCGGTGGGCTAATTGGCCCTCAGGAAGAAAACTTGTTTGGTTTGTCATTAATCTTTTACTATAGAGTTTTTAATCCTAATCAGTAGCTTGCTCTGATATCAATTGTTGTCCCAGATATCAATCCAAAGGGGTTGAATGGGTTGATTAACAAACTTTTAGCCTATTAAAAATTCTTTTCCTTTAATTAATTAATCATGCACAAGTATAAAAGAAAATATACTAAAATGTAAAGAGTAAAGGAAAAGATATACTATACAGCGACTTATAGTGGTTCGGTCTTCTTGACCTACGTCCACTCCCCAAGCACCTTAGAAATTTGAAGTCCACTAATATCGATTCTTGAGTGGGCGAATCAAAGTCTCTTACAACTGAGATGCTTCAAGGGTGAAACATAACCCAATATTTTTCAAGGCAAAACAGAGCCTTTACAAAGATGAAAGATATTGATGATAGTGATTGATCTCCTTAAAAGAGAGGATATACAAATTGAATTCTCATTTACAAATCACTCACTCTCAAGTATTGAATAAGCAATAAATGTACAAGAGAGAGGTTAAGAAAACTAGAGAGAATGTTTCAACAATAATGAATGAGCAGTAAATGAGTTTTGCTTGTAGTAGGTTAGGTCTTAATGAATCCAACAGTAGAGTGTGTATACTCTGGTGGTTGGGTCTTCAAAACTTATTGCTTATATAGCCTTTGAGAAAATATGAACGTTGGTGTGCATGTAATGCTCCAAAATATTACCGTTGTACTTCAGAATTTGAAAAACAGTGCAAAAGTGTCAAACCTTTCTTGAAAAGTGTCAAACCTTTTTCGACTGCAGGTGATGGTGTCGAACTTTCCCCAAAAGTGTCAAACTTTGTTTGAACTGGAAAATGGGAAAATTTCGAACTAATTCCCAAAAGAATCGAACAATACTGAGCCTTGAGGAGAGAGAAAAAGCTCAGTATAAAAGTGCCAAACCTTTAGAGCATTGTGCCGAACCTTTTTCTGAACCAGTCAACTTTGTGCCAAACCTTTCTTCAAAGGTGTTGAACTTTTTCTTCAAGGTCTTCAATTTGAACTTGGTTTCAAAAGTGTCAAAATTTTAGGGTAAAGTGTCGAACCTTTTTCCTTTAAAAACTCCAGTGATGAGCTAAGCCTCATATACAAGAAAAGTGACGAACTTTTCAAGGAAAAGTGATGATCTTCATACTGAAACAAAAAGTGTCGAAATTTTATACAAAAGTGTCAAACATTTTCTTCCTGTAACAGAAAGTGTCGAACTTTCTAACTAAACGTTTCAAACTTTTTGTCTGCTGAAGGTGATTTTAAAAACTTATTCTTTTCAACACTTTTCTCTGGGGGCTTTGATCAAGGACTTTTTGTGATAAAATTTTATCTTATCAATACTTGAAAATAATCAAAATGAGTACCTTAAATTCCTGAAAAAAAAAATGTAAAGATACAATCAAACATTAGTACCAACCAAATCAATTGATTGTTATATGTCAAAACTAAGGTAGGAATTTGATTGAATAACCCTTGGGCTAACAGTAATGATAACATCTGAATCTGTGATGGTCCACCCCTAGCTTCGTAGGCCTGTGAAAGAGGGTAGACATGTTAGATAGGGGGCCGGAAGGGTTTCCAGCGTACCTTCTCCGACGGTTATGTCAGTATATAGTCGAGGTATGAGAAGACAAAAGTAAAGAATAATGGGGAGGCAGCTAAGGTTATTGGAATGCATATCTTTTACTTCATTACCTTATGTTTATATACTTTGTGTTTGAGGGATGGACACATGGCCTCGGGGCACGCGCTTGTTGGATATGGATACTCCTTCCACTATCGTATGAGGAAGGTGGGCGACTCTCTCTCACGTAATTATGAGACCATTATAGATTGGGGGAGAAACTCCTCGTCGGCCATTGCAGGTCGGTTATGGGCTTAACGGAATCTCGGTCTATGCGACATGGTTACCGGGTTTACAGGCGAGGTTGGGACCCATAGCTCTCGATGGCTGATAAGTCAAACATCATGCTGGTTAGCCTTCCTTTTGGTCAGCTCCGGTGACTTGTCGCCGAGGTCAGATTTGTGGGTTTCTCGCATACAGGTTATATGTCCCGAGGCCCATGACCTTCTCCGAGACTGACCAGCCTGTAGGATGATCAGTAGACAGGGATTGGTAATGGTTCCACAGCTCGGTTTACCGGGCTGGCCCGGCCCACGATGGATGTAAGCTCATGTTGCTAGGCCAAACAGGTGCTCGGATAAGACATTAATAGCCTGTACTCGGGTTATTCTTGTGGGTCCGACGTAAGGATATTTATATACATATCATTAGTCCCCTATTCTTGATGGACTTCGGCCGAATGCAGGAGACGATGAAGAATATTATGCATGGCCCTTTTCCCCGTTCACATGATTTGGAGTATGCGTTGAACTTGGCTCTCTGACCTCATTCTGGCCAGTAGTCCGCTGGTCTTGATGGTCTGGGCTTGCAAAGTTTTGTAAGGAGCTGAACCAGAAAAATAGCAATCTTTTGTCCGACATGTGGCCCCTCAATATCGGTTCGTGCTGGCTGCGAAAGGATGCGTTTGTCGCTTTCGTAATAAATACGCATAATGGGAGTGTGCCTTTTCGAGGTGTCCGCCGCCGTATGACGTTTCATATTCCCACTAGTTGCACCGTTTTCAAATTAATATCGTTGATTGTGCCTGAGAGTTTCCCATGTTTGTCTCAACTTTCTATCTGCGATCAGAGTTGGTGTTTTGCAATGAGCCGATGCATTTCTCCTCTGACAGCAGCAGTTTTAGTAAGTTCTTTTTGTTCTTCATTTTGTGTCGAGTCTGAACTTTCATTTGCAATGGGTTGTGAGGGTTTCATGATTTCATGTTTTGGGGGTGGTTATTCCATCATGGGGATTAGGGTTTAGTTTCACCCCCATTTTTTTATGTAGTGTCGAATCCATGTTTGCCAATTTTGGGGATATATCACCCTGTTCTCGTGGGGCTTTGCCGGGCTTAAACCTGTGTTGGGATGACTGTTTACCGATGATGTTAATGCCTATTTTTCTACTTTCTTTATAGGGCTGTTGAGTGACAATGATGGCGAGAAGTCCAAAGACTCTATCGTCAAAGTGGGGGCGAGATCGTGGACAGGGTTGTGACCGGGGGCACACCAAAGAGGCTGGTGGGCAGTTCCTTACCGACGACAAAGTGCACCACCAAATCGCCGATCTTAGAGCTTGGGAAGGATCCGGCATTGCCTACTAGACTCGTGGGCGCTATGCTGAAGAAGTTGTCGAGGCCCAATCCTGGTCTCGTATCCAGGCAGCTCTTCGACGGGCCAACGAAGTGGGAACTGCAGAGGCTCCGGCCGCCAGGGAGGTGCCAGTG
>JAULLE010005445.1:0-14672 GCA_035668155.1 Sarracenia purpurea
ATGAATGCATAACATCTCAATAGTAATCTCATTAATATGCCGGAAATCCCGGATAATAAATGCATAAAAGCATGGCTTTTAAGCATACTACCCTAACAGTGATAACATTTAATCCATACGTAGATTAAAGTGGCTTGTATCATGTGGTGAGTCTATAAGCTTTACCAACGATCAGCTTGAAGTAATTAAATCTATGTGAATTGGGTGTGCTGAATAAGTGTGTATGTGTGTGTGGAAGTGTGGTGGATGGGAATGGTAGATGGTGACAAATGGTGGTTTTCTGATGAAACTTTATATATATAATTGTTGCATAACCATCCTCACATATCAAGCATCCATTCATTTATTGTCATATATCTTATGAGCCTCAACTCATGTTGTTTTATAACAACTTTCAGGTAATAACGGAAAGATGGGTAATGGATTGATTATGGATGCATGCTTGTCCCAAATCTTCGGATTGATTTGGGAGTAATTTTTAGCTATAGTGTAATCTCATTATTTTGTCCTCAGTTTTGGATAAATGTAATTAAGATAACTTGTATTTATGTTGACTCCCTTTTGGGAAGGATAATTGTAAGGCCTTAAAGCGAAGTTCATACTCTGCATATCTGGTGAGGAATTCGGGCATTATTGGACTCGTTTATGGTTGGCTTGATTCACTTTAAATGTATGCTTTTAATTAATTTATCAAGTTGAATTAGACTAATGTACGCTTTAAAGTATGGGCTTGAGGGTTTGATTTGGATATTCTTTTACACTTTAAAAACAAAGAATTATTTGAAACAAAAAAGGGTTATTTTAAGTAGTAACAATTGGCTTTTGGAAATCATAATATATTTCATTAATATCCGAAGTTAGGATGTTATTGATTAATATAAGAGCATTATGTTTGAATACCTTAGAACCATGGGAATGGTTGTGTCATGCCGAGGGGGTTGACTTGTGTGTTGCATTCATGTTTTGGAGTATACTTGTGTGATTTACTTGCGATGTGAGTCGATGTTGCATGCTATGTGGTTACTTGGGCATGGAGGTAGGACTTTGAAGATGATGCTTCTTGGTTTAGCGTCTGGTTAACCAATTTGGGAATCTAATTAGAAAGGCACCTAACTAACACCTATTCTATTTAGACATCAAAGTGAGTTCTTCTGATTGAGGTGCCACTCAAATTAGTGTCCCCAGCATGTGATAAGATGTTAACATGCGTATGTGCCAAGGTGTTAACATGCTTTGTTAGTTGAGTTGTCTTATTTGTTAAGAAGTGAGTTATCTTACTTTCGAGGTAGGATTGTTGAGGATAGTATTGACCTTTCCTTTCATCTTCTCTTCTTATAGTTTTATGATGAATCGGGGAAGGTGACGGGGCTGCGGTCGAGGTCACATTAGTGATGAGGTACCAAAAGTTGGGGATGCTACTACCCCATAAATGCAAGTGGATGGTCTTGATGTCTTTCAAGAGATGCTAAACACCACGAGAGTGCTTGTAGAAATGGTAGGAGGAGGTGTTCGTGCTCCCGAGCCAAGGGCCTCTGTGGCTATGAGGGATTTTTAGCATCTTGATCCTTCCCTTTTTAGCGGCAATTCCGATCATAAGGTTGCCACTGCTTGGCTGAAAATGACCTCAAGGATCCTAGACACACTGAGGATTACAGATGATGAGTTGAGACTAGACTTGGCTACCTTCCAATTGCAAAGCGATACAGATGAGTGGTGGGAGTTTTCCAAAACCACCATTGATGGCACTTAGGCCACTTTCTCCATGGTCTTCTTGGAGAAGTACTTTCTGGAGTCGTATAAGGATGTGTATCGAGAGGATTTTTCTTACATAGGGATACCTCTTTGTAATCCAGTATGAGCCGAGTTCACTAGTCGATCTAAGTTTACTATGTAGATGGTGTCGACTGATGATCTTATGGTAAAGCACTTTGAGAGGGGTCTTATTACTCAAAGGTGACGATTTAATCTTGTTATTTACACTAGTTTAGCCCCCAGATATTATTTAATATTATATTTTGTATTGTTTTTGTGTTAAGACAGGTTCTGGAGATAAAATGCAAAACTACACCAAAACAGCAATAAAACAAGCCAAGAAACAGCGCGAGATGAAAAGTGAAGAAAAAGCCTAAAAACAGCACGTACCATCCAGACTCTACACCACCGTCTGGACTCTCGTCACCAACACCATCGCGACACACGATCGTCACCAGTCAAGACTTCCATCGCTAAAATCGTCCAGACTCCCCATCACCATACAGACTCTGCTCGTTGTTTCCGTCTGAACTGGTCATTACCGTCCAGACTGGTCGCACCAGCAAGTCCTAATCCGATAAGGACTTGGATTTCTGGAAAACTATAAATAAACCCCCACCCCCACCCCTCAGATTCTGCACTTTGGTCCTCCGACCAAAACTCCTCAACTTCTCTCTAATTACACTTTTTCCCCTACTAAGCCAGTATCGGAAGGTCCGAGCCTCAACGAGGAGCTGCCGATGCCTATCGACAACAACTCGAAAATGGTTTCAACCCCGACCATGCGTGGCTAAGTCTCTTTTCTGCCCCGAGTTCAGATGAAGCCCGAGTTTGGTAATTTAGGAGTAGATTAATATTATTATTTTATTTCAGCCTTTTGTAATGGATTTGTTATGCAACAATTATATTCCATGGCATATTTGATCGTTGGAAAATTCTTATTTCTCTAATTTAATTAATGTTTCATTTAATCTTTCTGTGATTGTATTAACTAAGTGTTGCACAACTATGCTTATTATTATTCGAAGATTAAATATGAGATGTTCTATGCCATGGATAAGACGGGTCGTACTCCGGACGAGTCGTACTATAATCTGGGATATGGTATGCCTTACTTAATATTCGGGGATATTAATTGTTCACATGCGATATTTTATGCTATTGATGAGACGGTTTATGCTCCGGATAGTCCTTGACAATATCTTAGATAAGATATATCGGGTTTGCATGTAAATCTATTTTTCTTGAATTCCATACTGGTCATGTCACGGTAGGATTTGAATGTATTAAATGTTAAATAAAATAAGAAGTTAATTGAAACTAGAAAACCAAATGAAGGTGAATTCTAACCTAAGGTAGATACTTTCTCATTTAATCTTATCTGTTAACTTAGTATAGTTTAACTAGAAGTAGAAGTAATTAATTATTTAAACTGTTTAAATATAAAATCCAAAATCCTTTTTAATATTTTAGAATTGAATAAACTGGGATATTTTGACCAACTGCCTATTTTCCTCGTGGGAACGATCCGGACTCTCCACTAGCTACCTGTTAGTGTGGATTTTGGTATAAACTAGTAGTAGGGACGACACAGCTACCAGTTTTTGGTGCCATTGCTGGGAAAAATACGACAAAACTCTTTTTATCCTCTTATTTAATTTTTAAATATTTTCATTTTTCTTTTTACTCTCCGATCTTCAGATTTTTGATTTATCTATTGAAAAATAGGAAATCACATAAAAATCAGATCACCACACTTCCGTCCGGACGCAACTTTCTCCGTCTGGCCCCTTACCAGACAATCTCGTCCGGACACCACTTTGGTCTGTCCGGACGCACATCACTCAGTAGTCAATTCTGCATGTCTTTTCTACCAATTAGTATATGCTTGGTCTCCACTCAATGCATAGTGACCTCATACTAACTGACCCAGAAATTGAATGCACTTGTAGACTCAACTGAGCACTCACAAGAAAATTTCGTCTCCCCCGATCCCACGCACCCTTACACTCACCCATCATGGTCGAAACTCGCAACGCTAATGTTGCTAATGAACAAGCTGAACAAGGAGATCCACAACTTAAAGCGTTAATAGAATATTACATTCCAACAACGTGCGAGTCTGTCACCTGCATAGCACCCAATGACACTGGGCATGAAAACTATGAAATTAGACCAAAGCTGTTGTAATTACTGCCCTTATTTCATGTACTAAGTAGTGAGGACCCCTATAAACATATTGATGAATTCTTGGAAGTATGCTCAACCATACGGATTAACAGCATACCTGAAGAAGCCAAACACCTAAATTTGTTCCCTTTTTCACTTCGAGATAAGGACAAGTATTGGCTCAAATCTCTGGAACCCCACACTATAACAACTTAGGCAAAACTTCAGCAAGGCTTCCTCCGCAAGTTCTTCTCTATTGGCAAGACCAATAAGCTCCGCCGTGCTACAACATGCTTTACTCAACTAGACGGCGAGGCATTCCATGAAACGAGGGAAAGACATAAACAGATGATAAGGAGCTGTCCCCATCACCAAGTCTCGAAATGGAAGCTTGTCCTAAACTTTTACGAAGGACTATTGCCACAATACCGACAATATGTTGATGCCTCATGTGGTGGCGCTTTCATGCTCAATAACGAGACATACGCTTGGGCCCATCTAGAAAAGTTGAGTGAAAGCTCACAACACCAAGCGTCCGTCTCTCGCACTGATCGGTTGGCAACTCAATAGACGAGGGGACTTTATAAGGTCAATCAAAATGATGATCTTTCTAACCAAGTAATGTCTCTTATGAAAAAGCTAAATAAGCTTTTAACAACAGGCCTACCTGTAGCTCAACCACCTCCACTACCCATGCAAGAAGTCTGTGCCTTATGTTTAAGCCCTGCACACGTTGTCACCGAGGGCCCTACCACTGAGCAATTCCCGAATTTCATCCAATGGAAAGTTAACGCTGCTCAAGGATCTTCTCGGCCAGGCAACGACCTATATTCCAACACTTACAATCCAGGCAGGAGAAACCATCCCAACTTTGGATGGAGAAATCAACAACCATCAGTTGGACCTCCACAAACTCAGGCACCAAGGCCCGTGTATAACTCTTATAACCAACAGGCCTAATGTCCCCCGAAAGTAGGATAAATAGCACCTGCTCCAACACCACGAGCCCCTAGCTTTGAGGAAACCATGTTAACAAATAGCAGCCGCACTTAACCGTCGAGAGGATGGAAAATTACCGAGTCAACCAGTGGTAAATCCCAAAGGCCAGTACCTAATTGACAATAACCCGAGTAGTAGTGATATCTATCAGAAAGAAGCAAAGGTTATTATGACCCAGCGAAGTGGCAAAGAGCTAGAACCCCGGCCAATGCCAAGTAAATCTCATCCAACAACTACCCCTATAACAATCAAGGAGTCTAAGGACCCCAACAATGCCCAAACAACCAATCAACAAGAATCTGTTGTGGCACCCCCACCGAAATATCCATTTGGGGAAGCATTAATGGCTCCACTAGCTATCCCGAAAGAACCAAAGGCACCATTCCCGTCGTGTCTAGAGCCACGTGCACCCCAACACAAGAAAGGACCACCAATGGCTGACGTGCTTGATTTATTTAAGAAAGTTAAATAAGTACTGCTAACCGAATATGTCCTAAGCTACGACTTGGCCCCAAAGTTGAAAGACCCAGGGATCCCAACCATCTCGTGTGTGATCGATGATCGTCAGATTGATCGGGCACTCTTGGACTTAGGAGCTAGCGTGAATCTTCTCACATACTCAGTCTATGAACAGTTCGGTCTTGGAGAACTGAAATCGACCCCTGTCACCCTTCTGCTGGCAGATAGGTCCGTGAAGTTCTGCCGAGGTATCATTGAAGATGTACTAGTCAAAGTTGACAAATTCCTATTCCCTGTCGACTTCATAGTACTAGGCACCGAATCAGACACAAACTCGAGAAGACAAATGCTTGTCATTCATGAACGCCCCTTTTTGGCTACAGCCAATGCATGCATCAATTGCTGAACTGGGGTAATGGACATTTCCTTTGGTAATATGATAACGTATTCCGTGACTCACACCGTCCCGCATTAAAATTCGATTGCTTCGCAATTGCTTACATTGAGGAGGTGACATAACAAGCCCTGCCTGCCATCTTTTCAGACGACCCCCTAGAAGCCTGTTTGGCCTACTTTGGGGAGGACTTTTTAGAGCTTGACCTAACTATAGTTGAATCCAATGCCGAGCTTAAAACGGAAGATTATATAGACATGCCTCCATGGGTGTCTCGATTTGAAGACCTACCCCCGCTCTCATCCATACCTACCATTCTATCCCTAAAAGCCCCACCAGCGCTTGAGTTGAAACCTCTTTCGAGCTCACTCAAGTACATCTTTTTGGGACCCTATAGTACTCTGCCAGTCATAATAGCTTTCGATTTAACTCTTATACAAGAAGAGCAATTGACTACAGTCCTCAAAGCCCACAAGGGAGCCATAGGATGGACAGTGGAAGATTTGAAAGGAATTGACCCCTCCGTTTGCATGCATCGCATCCATTGTGAAGAGGATGCCAAACTTACACGAGAAATGCAGTGGGGACTAAATCACAACATGAAGGAAGTTGTGAAACAGGAAGTAGTAAAACTACTGGATGTAGGAATCATCTACCCAATCTCTGATAGTAAGTGGGTGAGCCCAACTCAAGTTGTACCCAAGAAATCCGGGCTCACCGTAGTGCTAAATGACAAAGGAGAATCCGTACCAACTCGCACAACAACTAGGTGGCGAGTATGCATTGATTATAGGAAGCTAAATGCTATGACGAGAAAAGACCACTTTTCTTTACCATTCATTGACCGAATCCTGGAGCGTTTAGCTGGCCAAAGCTATTACTGCTCTCAAGGCGGCTACTCCTGCTATAATCAGGTACCTGTCTACCCCGAGGATCAATAGAAGACAACTTTCACCTGCCCCTTTAGCACATTCGCCTATATGAGGATGCCTTTCGAGTTGTGTAATGCACCTGCCACCTTCCAAAGGTGTATGATGTCTATCTTCTCTAACATGATTGAAAAAATTCCTTGAAGTATTCATGGATGACTTCTTCGTGTTTGGTATCTCGTTCAAAGACTGTCTCGCGAATCTGACTTTAGTACTTAAACGCTGCCAAGAGACAAACCTGGTACTTAGCTGTGAGAAGAGTCACTTCATGGTCCAGCAAGGTATCGTGCTAAGGCACATTGTCTCCAAACGTGGTATAGATGTAGATAATGCCAAAGTAGACCTGATGGCCAAATTACCACCACCAACCACTGTAAGACAAATCCGTTCATTCTTAGGACACGTTGGATTTTATTGCAGATTCGTCAAAGACTTCTCCAAGATATCAAAGCCCCTCTGTGATCTTCTCACTAAGGAAGCTACATTTGAATTTGATGATAAGTGTATACATGCCATCGAAAAACTTAGAGATGCTCTATCCTTAGCACCTATCATGCAGTCACCAAATTGGATTATACCCTTCGAAACCATGTGTGATGCCTCTAATTAGGCTGTAGGAGCTGTGCTTGGATAAAGAGAGAACAAAGTACCTCACACTATCTACAATCCCAGTAGGACTCTAAACGATGCACAAATGAATTATACCACCACTGAAAAGGAGCTATTGGCAGTAGTATTTGCATTGGACAAGTTTCGATTTTACCTATTAGAATCCAAGGTGATTGTTTACACAGACCATGCTGCCCTCAGACATCTACTGGCCATGAAAGACACTAAACCCCGTCTGATTCACTGGATCTTGCTCCTCCAAGAATTTGATCTAGAGATCCACGACAATAAGGGCACCGAGAATTCTGTAGCCGATCATCTCTCCCGACTCCTAGTACAAACCCCCACTGATCACGTACCTATATGAGACTCGTTTCCCGACAAGCAACTTTTCTTGGTCACTACCATTTAACCGCCCTAGTACGCAGATATCATAAACTATCTGGAAGTAGGTCGCATCCCCAATGATTGAGCCAAACAACAAAAAGACCTATTTTTCTCACAAGTGAAACATTACTTATGGGAAGAACCGGAACTTTCTAAATATTGTTTTGACCAAGTTATACAACGATGCGTACCCGAGGATGAGGTGGAAAGCATTCTCCGATTTCGTCACTCACTAGCATGTGGTGGACATTTCAGTGGAAAGAAAACAGCGGCCAATGTTCTGCAAAGTGGATTCTACTGGCCTACACTCTTCAAAGATGCCCACAATTTCTGCAAACGGTACCTACGATGTCAGCAGCTAGGAACAATGACTGCCAAGACATGATGCCCCAATATCCAATCTTAATTGTTGAAATTTTCGATGTCTGGGGTATCGACTTTATAGGACCATTCCCACCATCATTTGGATATGAATATATCCTTGTGGCAGTAGACTATGTCTCTAAATGGGTCGAAGCCGCAACCACCAAATCGAATGATCACAAAATCGTGATTAAATTCCTTCAAAGTAATATCTTCTCTCGATTTGGTTTTCCAAGGGCAATCATCAGCGATGGCGGTATACATTTCTTGAAAAATATTTCTCATCCCTACTTGGATGATACTCGATTCAACATAGGGTAGCCACTCCATACCATCCACAAACTAGTGGCCAAGTCAAGGAATCTAATAGGGAAATGAAGAATATTCTAACGAAAACCGTCCGTCCTGATAGAAAGGATTGGTCGGAAAGGTTGGACGACGCCCTTTGGGCATATAAAACTGCCTACAAAACCCCAATTGGAATGTCCTCATATCGCTTAGTCTTTGGAAAGCCCTGCCATCTGCTTATAGAACACGAACATCGAGCATATTGGGCCATTAAAACGTTCAACTTTGACATGCCTAGTGCCGACAACCATCGCTGATTGCAGCTTAGTGAGCTCGAGGAACTTCGCAACGAAGCATACAATAATTCTAGAATTTACAAAGCGCAAATGAAAGCATTGCATGACAAACATATCCATAGGAAGATATTTGCCCCAAACCAAAAAGTCTGGTTGTTCAATGCTAAATTATGCTTGTTCCCCGGCAAACTACAATCCAGATGGGAAGGCCCCTACGTGGTGACTCGTGTCTACCCACATGGTGCATGCCAGCTACTTAATCCCAAAATAGGAAATTTCTTGCAAGTTAACGGGTAACACCTACAACCCTACATCTAAGGCATCTCAGTAGACCCTGCCACCGAATCCATCAATCTCCCTGACCCAACCCCACCAGTAGAGTAATCGATTGGCCAAGTATGGCTGAAGACGTTAAACTTAGCCCTGCCTGGGAGGGAACCCAGAGATGTTTCCATAATGAAGGATATTCCACAAATGAAGACATTTCTATATTCAAGTAGGGGGGAGTAAAGAAAGCAAGCTAGAAAAACCTCAGAAAATTTTCAAGCACGAAAAACCTTGGAAAATTTTCAAATTTTTTGGTCCGAAGATGTTAAACTACTCTCTTAAGCTGAGTTGTCCTCTTCGCACGCTGAGGTGAAATGGATCCTGTGCCCAGTTCCGACCTGCATGAACCGTGTAAAGGTAAGAGTCTCTATGACTTGAAATGTAAAGGGAAGAGACAAGGATTCTGTAGATGTTGCCTCTAAGAAAGTTGTTGCGGGCTAGTAGACCACTACAACTCACATTTTAAAGTGTATTACAGTTCTAGAAGGCAACATATCTCCAAGGTAGTCAAGAGAGAGGGATGAGTAAGCCCACTGGATGGGTTGAGACTCCTCTCCATGACCTTGCAGACATATCTAGCCGTAATGGCCCGAGCTACCGGCCTAATCAATTTGAAGATTAGATTGCAGATGTACTACAAGGAATCCAACTCTTAGGACTCTGAGTATAAAAGACCCTGCTTCTATCATGTTTAAGTAACATGATCATCTGTGTGGAGATGTTTGGTACCCACACTTAGGCCGTTTGTTCTGGCAGTTGCTTTGGGCCTACCGAGTCTTAGAAGCTGCTTTCATCATATATTAAAAATCATGTAAGAATACTAACCCAGAGGTTAGCAATTTTTTACACAAAAAAAGAGAGATTGCGTCCAGACGGAACTGTACTACCGTCCGGATGGTAACGAATCCCAACAACCAAATCACACGAAACAGACCTCTGATATTCCTGACACCCCGTCCGGACGTGACCACTCCGTCCGGATGGAATTTGAAACGACAACCAGTACATAATGGCCAAACGTCACTATTCCGTGCAACCCCATCCGGACGCGACCACTCCGTCCGGATGGAAGTCCAAACGAAGAGACATTTGACTGACGCACCATTAATGCGTCGGTGCCTTGAAATGGCGCAAAATTAATAATCCATTGGATCCCCTCCGGATGGGCTAAAATCGTCCGGACTCGCATGTACCGTCAAGACGCCCATCACGACGGAACGCCTCCGTCCGAACGCGCGTTCGGACGCTGAAACCTTCTCCAACCTTCAAAAACATTCTGTCCACATTTCGTCTGGACGCCCATTGCGACGTCACACCCTGTCCGGGCGCGTGTCCGGATTCCGCGCATCTGACTAACCCATTTTGATGCCCTTTTGCATGACCTATGCCTAAACTCCATATGTACACCCCACCTCCCATTCCATTCCTCACCAACACTCAAACTATCTCAACTGTCTCTCTAAAAACTCTGCTCAATGCAACCGAGGCAATCCACCAATTGCCCGGGAGTACACCACCATCCCCACCGGGCTCTAGCTCACCAACCCGCTACATTACAAGATGCACTTCTCGGTGGGTGATTCTTTTCTCATCTTATACCAGGTCGCCCAAATGGGCATCCATCTCCTCCATGCTCGTCGTCTCGGAGGCTTCTTCGGCCCATTCGATGCCTCGATTCCCCGTGTGGTATGCCTGTTCTATCAGAACATGCGCCGTGCCTACCGGACTGACGACTACCGTAACCGGGTGGAGTACCTCATCACCCACGACGATGGCTTCTATATCCAGATCGACCCGCACCTTCTCGCCCACGTCCTCAACATCTTCGGCACCGAGGATGACGTCGACAACGACGAACGCTCGTGGATCTCCGACACTATCACCCCTATTGACATGGGCCATGCCATCTCCGAGTCTCGCGCACCTTGTGGCTCCCCCGTCGCCTGCCACGGAGAACTGGCAACCAACCTCTGGTTTGCTGACACGGTGCTCAACACCAACGCCTTCCCCACCACACACAAGGATGAGCACTGCAATGAGCAACTGTGTGCTCTCTACTCCATCTTCCGCAACCACTAGCTCTCTATCCCCGAGATGATGATCGGCCAAATGCGGGAGGTCATCGATCGCCCGGCCAAGAAGAAGCTACCATTCGCCAACATCATCCACCACTACATCCGTCTCTACACCATCACCCATTCCCTTCCCTTTTCCATCTCCGCTACCGAGCTTACGGAATCTCGCACCACCAACTACCTTCACGGCAACTGGATTAAGAGCATAGCCTCGCTTTCCAAGTGAGACAAATGCACCGCTGGAAAGGCTGCCGAGGAGGAGCATGACCACGACTAACCACCACACGCCACTCAACCTGGCGCCTCTACTTCTGCATCCGCCGACCCGTCCAAGGCACCATGGGTATTCACCCGTGGTGACTACAACGAGGTTATTGACCGAATGGACACCTAGTCAGAATATATGCGGCAAATGATGGTAGTTATGGGCATCCACCCCCATCCACCGGCACTACCACCTCCACCCCCACCACAGTGATCACCCTTCTATGATACACCTACCCTCCTAAAAACCACACTACGAAACACCTACACTCCTAACCTTGGACCCACACTCGACCCCCCATCCTCTATTCCACCACCTAGGCCGTCTCCTTAACCACCCCCTCTTCGGCTTTGACTAGATCCAAACCCTGGTCACTCATACCCCTAGTTTGGATCCGGCTCCCTTGCCCTCTCCACAGCCCACCCCCTCCTATCCCTAATTGTCCTTTACTTACACCTTAACCACCCCCGCCTTACCCCTAGCTACTATCACATAGCCCTACCCTTCCCTTCACACACCTCCATAATCCACCCGACCCACCTACAGCCCAATACAACCCCACCGACCCCAAACCCCGACCCACCCTTGCCACATACTAAAAACATAAACCTCTGACCCTTGTCTCTTTCTATTTTTGTTTCATTTCTTTTATTTTTATCTTATTTTGTTATTTCCTACTTAGGAAAGATTTATTAGTTGTAATTCCTCAGACCATTGGCCAATTTTGATGTATCTCCACAAATTGCAAATATTAATAAAATTACTTCAGTATTATCATCTTAATTATCTGTTCATTTTATTCATCCATTTAACTGTTTCTAACATTTGAATGGAATAGACTTTACATTGCAATTTACTGTTATTGTTCTACATTTATATGCTACCGATTTCAGGTATAATCTTCTTATCCTTTAACTTTGTAATTATCTTTTGTCCAATGAGGACAATGGAAGTTTTAAGTTGGGGGTAGAATTAGACCACTTAATATTTGGAATTTTGTTGATAAAATTAAAAATTATGGATAATTGCATGTAATTTTGAAAAAGTTAAAAATAAAATTGTAAATTAAATATTCTTGATGAGAAAAACATGAATATATTGTAACTTGCAAAAATTTGAATGATAAGGATCAGAACTGGACCACCTGATATATTGCGCACACCCGATTAATTGGAGACTTACAGGCTAAAGAAGATTGAAAAACAAGAATAGCTAAAAATACAGAAATGGTGGAGACTTGACCCTTAAAAGTGAGTTTTTGAGATTTAACTTTTATTTTTGAGGGTATACTTATATTTTCTCAAAAAATTATATTTTTGTCTTCAACCACATTTGTTGAAAGTCTTGTCAATCTTCATTTTGACTGGAAAACTGGGAATACGCATTACAATTATACTTCTGAAAAATTGTGTTAAATTTTGGGAAAGGATATCAAGGCCATCTTTGACTATTTGAGCATGTTTGTTTCTTTGTTGTAAACATTGCCATAGGCCCCCATTTTGAGCCTTATAATATAAATGCAGCCTATTTTTTTCGAAAACCCAAATAAAATTCAAATGGTATTTATTTGAATTTCTAGTAACTGAAAAAGATATCGGGCTAATATAAGAAAGAAATGGAAAAGCAAAGGACTTTGCCACAAAATTTGCCGCAGCAGTTCAGAATACAAACATATATGCGACCGTGCTATTCAAGAAAATAATGCGAACAAAGGTTCCAATATGCAGCAAACAACAATGATGAAAATGATTACAAAAAGCTCTGATGATACTATGATACGGTGATGATGTGGTAATACGTTTCACAACAGATTTTTTTGCTTCAGTATTTAGTACAGTGATGATTATACCACATTGAGACTCCTGGTTTGATATATTCAGCACTCGATATATTTTTGGTTACCTTTTATTCGGATAGTGCTATATACTTAACCCAAGCCTATAAAAGCTGCCGACCTAGCGTTACAACCAAAAATAATGTTCTGGTTAATCCCGAAAGATAATATGATTTGAGGAAGCTAACCAACAATTGTTCCCAATAATCAGTATTCCAATCACTAGATTTTGAGTGAATTCTTTGAAACTACGTTCTTTAGTGTCTAAGGTATGTGTGAAGATTTTCTTTGAAACTTATAACCTCTATCGCATGCCTTGAGAGATATACATTACAGCCAGTTTCTGAGTGACTTATTCTGAGAGAACAACCGGTGAGATTTTGAAGTCAAAATTTGGTTGCTTTAGCTATTTAAGTTTGATTGATTCGAAGAGATGTATGTTAAAGATTGATTGGTTTTCACACACACACATACACCAGGTGCAAAGTCGAGAAAATTATCATGATAATTTTACAACTTAAAGATTGTTTTGTTCATAAGTCAAAGGCATTGACATTTACAAATTTATCTTTAAAGTTTTCAAAATACATGTGACAACCTGATGGGATTAATCTGTGTTAGTAACTGTATATATATCATAATGTTTATGTGTTAGTGTTTATTTTTATCTTTGCTCGAGGACTAGCAAAGTGTAAGTTGGGGGGTGTGATCTGCATTTAAAAGTGACAATTTAGACATGTTAATTTACACCAAGTTAGTACCTATCTGTTATTTAATATCATATTTTTGTGTTTAGACAGGTTTTGGAGATAAAATACAAAATTACACCAAAACAGCAACAAAACAAGTAAAGAAATAGCACGAGAACAAAAATGAAGAAAAATAACCAAGACAAGTTCCGTCCGGACGATACGTAAATCCGTCCGGACGCTCCGCGACAACACTATTCTGACGAACGGCCACTTTCAGTCCAGACGCATACGGCGACTTCCGTCCGGCAGCACGACCATTTCCGTCTGGACGGCCGGCCGTCAGACTCCTTTTCCCAGAAGGACTTGCACTTTCAGAAATCTATAAATAAGACCTACCCCCTCCCATGACCATAATTTCCATTTCCTCTTTATTCCTTTTCTGCCCCTTCTAGGCCAGCACTGGAAGGTTCGAGCCTCAACGAGGACCTATCGATTCTAGCCGACAACCTCTCAAAGATGGTTTTTATCCCGACCATGCGTGGCTACGTTCTTTTTCTACCCCGGATTCAGATGAAGCCCAAGTTTCGTAATTTAGGAGTAGATTAATTTCATTATTTTATGTTAGCCTTTTGTAATGTATTAATTATGCAACAATTATATTCCACGACATATTTGATCGTTGGATAATTCTTAATCATCTAAATTTAAGTTATATTCCATTTAATCTTTCTGTGATTGTATTAAATGAGTGTTGCATTGTTGGGTTTTCAAAGAGATACGGAAGCGTTTTTGGAAAAATACGAACCGAGGCTCGTTTTTCATGAATCTAAAAGT
>JAULLE010006528.1:0-14604 GCA_035668155.1 Sarracenia purpurea
AGAGCAAAAACAATTACATTGAGCATGCTTGACACAATTTAAAGGCATATGGAAATAAAAACACAAGATGCCAAAATTAGAACATATTGAATTTTAGCATATGTTTTGAGCATGCTAAATACCAATGAAAATACAAACATGCAAATCAATCAAATATTTATCTCCTTGTCAATATATGTAATAAAACATATATATGTTCAAAAACAAAAACATGTTTCCAAAAGCAGCTATAAAGGCAAGATAAGGATCATGGTAAAAAAATATGCAAATCAACCATAGGCATATGTGCAATTCAATCAAATAACTTTCTCTCTTTAGAAAGGCAAGAAAGCAAACATGAGAAGCATATATTTTCATAGGCATGAAAACATGTAGAGAGGCAAAGCATAGACAAATAAGCAAGATTTTCAAATAAGCTTTCTAAGGGATATATGAACATATAAAAGTATAAGAGATTGTCATGTTGACAATGACAGCTCAAAAATGCATTCTCCTTATATGAAAAACATGCAAATAAGCAAGCAACAACAAATTGCCAAGGAGAATATGCAAATTGAAATGAACTTCTCTTATATGATATGTCTATTGTAGGCCCAAAGAGAATATGTACTACTCCTAAGGCTTGTCGGCCCACAGACAAAGATTATCTCCTCATAAAATGAATTATTCACTATGAGGGTAAATAGCATATAAGCATGAAAAATGTAACACAAAGGTATGCATCAAGAGATATGCGAAATCATGCTTGATATATCACAAAACAAGGGCAGCAACACCTGGGCAAGTGTTGCAGCCCTTGATGGTTTTCCTATTTCGGGTAGCAAGGTAGGCAGACTAAATCAACGGAGTTCATCTTCAACTCTTGAATATGTGGAACCTAAGGCCCCTGGAGTTATTGACATTGAAGAAGATTTGGTTAATGATCACCCCTGGGATACGTGTCTCGTTGGGTACTTCATGGATGGGAATTTTGAGTTTGGTCGCGTCAGAGCCACTGCTATGGCATTGTGGAGAAATGGGGGTCTGATGGAGGTGTTCGGAAATGAGAGTGGGTTCTTTTTCTTCAAGTTTCGAAGCTTGCAAGACATGGAGATGGTGCTAGAAAAAGGGCCTTGGCACTTCTATGCTAAGCTTTTAATTCTAAGGAAGTGGAAGAAAAGGCTTAGGCTTTCTAAAGAAGCCTTCTCTAAAATTCCTGTTTGGGTCAAATTTCTTGATTTGCCCTTGGAGTTTTGGAATGACAAATGCCTTAGCAGAATAGCGAGTGCCATTGGTATTCCGTTATTTCTCGATAGGGCTACAGATACAAGGCAGAGAATCTCCTTCGCTCGGGTATGTATTGATATTGATGCGTCTAAGCCTTTGATTCATTCCGTTGTAGTGAGATGTGAAGGAGAAACAGTACAGTCAAAGTGGAGTACCAAGGTTTGCCTCCTATGTGTGGATCTTGCAATGTGTTTGGCCATGCCAACTGTAATGCAAAGGAGATGGAAATTAATCATGAAGCTTTTATAGTTGAAGGGCCCCGGGAAGGGAAAAGAGTGGAAAGTGACAGTGAGTCTTCAGAGTCGTCCGAATGGGTTAGGGTTAGAAATAGGAACAGGTCTAAGTATAGGAGAAGGGACCCTCGCATCCATGGTCCTCGGCAGGGTAATCCTAGAGATGTTCAGCATGATAGCAGGGTTCCAAGAAAAGAAAGTCATATGAGTGCCTCAGTGGGTTTTCAAGCCGCTGCTCATCCTGCAAGGGCAACTGGTCCGCTTCAGAGTTCTGTCTTAGATAAGGCTCGTGCGCAGCCGTGTCGCTCAGCCATGTGTGTTGTCCCATCGCACAGCCCTTCATCCCACGCCTCCTTGCTTGCCCAAGCGGTGGATGGCATGGGTAAGCTGGGCCCTAGTGTGGTTTGAATATGCAGGTGTCCTTGTATTTTGATTATGCTGCTAGTATTGGGCATTGTTTCCCTTGCTCCTTTCTTTTGTGAGATGTTAGCAAATTGGTTGAAGGAGTAGGGTGGTTTTAATGGTTTAGTAGTTTTCTTTTTCTTATCTCTGGCTTGGTGATCACGTTGTAATTCCTGGGGGATGCCCCTTGTAAACATGTAATTCTTTTTTGCTTTTATGTTACAATTAATTACCCAAAAAAAAAAAAACAAAAAAAAAATAAAAGGAACGAAAAAAAATGAAAGTAGTCTAAATAATCGAGATAATCTTAAAGTAGCATAATAGCCGAGAAACATAAATAATCCATAAGTCCTCAGATACACCGTCACAGAGCCGACATATAGTCATGAAAAAAAAAAAATCGATCCCCCAGCCGCTCTGGAGGCCGAAGAAAGCTGGATCCTTAGCCACAGTACTAAGATATAAGAGATAGGTCTGCCCTAAGGAAACCTCAGCTCAGAGACGGAAGACCAGCATCTATCCAACTCGACCATCGAACCCATTACCATACCCTAGCCAAACGTCGCCTAATCAACCAGGAGACCAAATCAACCCAACCATACAACGCCCTGTGAAAATGGCTATCGAGTATCTCCATGTACGCTGATAATCAGAAGTAATCAAATATAATCAAACAAGCACAATGGGAAGCACCAAGATAGATAGTGATCATCCAGAAACTAATTGATCTAATCGTCTCTTTAGCTGTTTTGTCTCCTGCTTCTGAGTTTGTCGGTTTCTTTTTTTTGGTTCCTGGCTTTTGTTTTATTTATAGTTTGTTGGTGTTGCTACAGTCATGTAGTTATTATCTTTGGATATAGTTGGTGTTAGCTCCAGATGATGGATCCGGCTTGATTGAAAGTTTAGGGTCTCCTTATGCTCTGCCTACTAGCTCTCTGAAATTGACTTTAGGCTGAAGCTTGCTTGCTTTTTGAAGGGGATGTATTATTTAAAGCGTGTTTTGGTTGCACTTGCTGTTTGGTTTTGGCTGCACTTCCCCAGGCTTTTCTTATTTCTCTATTAGTTTAGTTAAGTTGTTGTATAGAACTTGTTTATGTTTGGTTTTTTCAACTGGGAGCAAGGTGATTTCTTACAACTCCTTTATGGGCCATCTGGCAGGGTCCTAGTATTCAATCTCCTATGATATATTTATCTGTACTATTGGTTGCAGTAGCAGTGATGTGCAGTTTAGGAGCCTTTCTTGCTTCGGTGAGGTGTTTTTATCATGCTCTTTCAGCTACTTCTGTTTAGAGTTGGCATGTCCAGCAAAGTGCTTTTCTGGAGCTGCTGTTTCATGGTTCTATATAGGCGTGGTCTACTAGCTTATTTTGCTCTATTATTTTTTGAGTGCTGTTGTTGGCAGCAGCAGTTTGTTGGTTTTTGTTTGTAAGCTTGCTTACTAGGTTAGTGGTTATTTTTCTATTTTGGGTTTACTTTGTGGGTTTTTCTTTTGGGTTGTATAGCATGGGGAATGCCCCTCGTAAATGTGTAAATACTTTTTTTTTGTTTTTATAAACTTACCTTACCCAAAAAAAAAATTACTGATGAGAGTTTTTTTAAACAAAAATCCATGATTCAATGGCTAAATCTGGGTGATCAAAATACCAGTTTTTTCTTTAAGTCAATGAACTTTCACAGAAACAAGTCCCGGATTGATTCTTTAATCCGAGAGGATGGAACAACTGTGGAAACCAAAAGTGAGGTGGCTGAGCACATTGTGGATTATTATCAGAAACTTTTTGGGGTCACCATGACTATTAAGGAGGAAACTCAAGTGGAGATCAATAGTGTTATCAGTAGGAGACTTTCCCCACAAAGTGTGGACTATATGACAAGGGAAATCACGGACACCGAGATCAAAGATGTTCTATGGTCTTTGAAGACTAACAAGGCCCGAGGTCTAGATGGTTTCTCAGCTGGTTTCTTTAAGGATGCATGGGAGGTAGTAGGGGAGATTTTATTAAGCCTATAAAGAGTTTCTTTGATTCGGGGAGGTTACTAAAGGAGATAAATACCACCTTGGTGGCGCTTATACCAAAGTGCCTAATCCATCATCGGTAAAGGATTTCCGACCTATCTCATGTTGTAACACATTGTATAAATGTATTACCAAACTTTTTTTTTGGGTAAGGTAAGTATGTATAAAAGAAAAGAAAAAAAATTACACATTTACAAGGGGCATTCCCCAGGCCTTACAACCCAACGAAAACCCACAAAGCCAAAATAAAACTACTTTTAGAAACCCAAAACCCCCATCTAACTATTGTTGCCAAAGGCAAACCACATTACAAAATACCTAAAACCGAGAATGGCAACAAAACCTTACCCAAAAAAAAGAGAATGACAACAAAGATCCAAAACAAGGTTCAGCCTATAAAACAACTACACTTCCACTTTGGATCAACAAGTACCACGAAATTAGAAGGTTCCTGCAGTTCGGCATAGGCTATAAAACAAAGCATAGGAAATCCAAGACCATCCATAGCTAGTCTGCTACTTCCCCATTCAGCCGAAACAACCTCCTGGAGCTATGAACTTCTTATCAACAACAATAGTACCAGTTCAAACTTACACAGTCTAAATTTTAACCTGGGAGGGTTCCCTAATCATATAAAAAACATATGGAGGGAGAACACTCACTTTAGATAGCATTTTACACATAATAAATACCCATGAAGCTAAGATGCCATCCTTACCCAAAAACTAAGATAACACACACACACACACATTCCCTTACACAGGCCGTAAGGGGAAGGCACTAACAAAAAAGGGGCATAAAAGTTTGCTATGTACATCCCATCATAGCTAGGAATAACATACTAAAAATAGGCATGGAACGTACCATGCCATCTTCAAAACAGTGCTTTCGGCCCAAGCCATTACCCCTTGCGGACTCTCTTTCTTCTTGGTGCAGGCTTCCAAATAGGCCTATAAAACATGGAACATTAGTCACAAAATATTCAGCAGTATTTAAAAATAAGTTCACAAATTAAATTAGATCAAGATACTTCCCAAAGATTAGAGAAGGAAGTCCCCAAGCTTGTTGAATGATCTGATTTTTAGGGTTTTCCAGAATGTCCCTCCTAGTAGCCAAGCTATATCTAACTGTAGATACTATATTCTCAAAGAGAGTCGAGCTTGACAAGCCTTGCCCCTGAAATTTTCTACTGTTTCATTCTTTCCAGATAAAGTAGACTGAAGTTGAAAGCTAAGCTTAAGAAGCTGAATCGGGATGTCTACAGCGACCTCCCAGGTAGAGTCCTTGACGCAAAGCAGAATCTGGATTTTTGGCAGCATCAGCTTGATGCTTTGCCCAATTCGGAGGAGGCCCAGATGAAGGAAAGGGAAGTGTATAGTAACTACATGGAATTAAAGGCTGCGGAAGAGAGTTTTTATAAACAAAAATCTCGAATCCAATGGCTAAATTTGGGGGACCAAAATACCAAGTTTTTCTTTAAATCTATTAGTTATCAAAGAAATAAATCTCGTATAGTCTCTATTACTTTTGACAATGGTGCTGTTTATGAATCTAAAGAGGAGATTGCGGACCACATTGTTGCCTATTACAAGGAGCTTCTTGGTTCTTCTTGCTCCCTTGAGGATGGTGTGTAGGAGGTGATCGAGGAGGCTATATACAGGAAATTAAATCCAGACAGTGCTGAATTTATGATCCGGACTGTTACTGAGGAGGAAATTAAAGCAACCTTTTGGTCTTTAAGCTCCAACAAAGCCCCAGGCCCGGATGGCTATTCAGCGGGCTTGGGAGGTGGTTGGTGAGGATGTTATGAAAGCTATTAAAGGTTTTTTTGAGTCAGGGAAAATGCTCAGGGAGGCCAATACCACGCTTATCGCTTTGATTCCTAAAGTGCCCAATCCAAGTAATATTAAGGAGTATCGGCCTATTTCATGCTGTAACACTATCTATAAATGTATTACTAAGATTATTGCAAATAGAGTGAAGGTTGTTTTGCAGGATATTATCTCTCCTTGCCAATCGGCGTTTGTGCAAGGTAGACGGATTTCAGATAATATTTTCCTTTCCGAGGAACTCCTTAGGGACTATCATAAATCATCCAAGGGGCCTAGATGTTCTCTCAAAGTTGATATTATGAAAGCCTACAATAATGTTAATTGGGACTTTATGATTATGGTCCTTCGCAGCATGGGTTTTCATTCAAAGATGGTGAACTGGATTGAAGAATGTATTACTACGCCCTCTTTCTCCGTTAGCATTAACGGTGAGATTAATGGGTACTTCAAGGGGAAGAAAGGCTTGAGGCAAGGGTCCCTTTATCCCCGTATCTATTTGTCATGGCAATGGAGGTTCTTACGGGGCTTTTTTCTAAGCATACTAATAACGGAGCTTTTAAGTATCATTGGCGGTGTAGAAGTGAGAAGATTGTCCATCTTTCCTTTGCGGATGATCTCATGGTTTTTGCTAAAACTGACGTGGAGTCCATAAAAGTTATTAAAAAGGTTTTGGAAGTGTTTCAAAGGGTATCTGGCCTCTCCCCTAGCCCTCTGAAGAGTGATATTTATTTCTCGGGAGTGAATCCAATTTTGAAGGATGAGATCCTCAAGGTTATTGGCTTTAGAGAGGGTTCTCTCCCCGTTCGATATCTTGGAGTTCCTCTTATTTCGACCAAATTGAGCTTCAAGGAATGCAAGCCTCTTATTGATCGCATTGCCGGGAGAATTAAGGTATGGACCTGCAAATGGCTATCTTTTGCAGGTAGGCTCCAACTTATTGATTCTATGTTGTTCTCGATGCAAGTCTTTTGGTCATCTCTATTTATTTTACCAAAAAAAGTTTTCAAGGAAGTGGAAGCTCTTATCCGTAAATTCTTATGGAGTGGCCCGGATCTTAAATCATCAGGGGCTAAAGTTTCTTGGGAGGATGTTTGTGTCCCAAAGAAGGAAGGCGGCCTTGGAATCAAATCTCTGGTCCTGTGGAATAAAGCAGCTATTTCTAAGCATATTTGGTTCTTGCTAACCGGGGGGACTTCTTCAATTTGGTGTATGTGGGTGAAATCTTATCTCTTACGGGGAAGATCCTTTTGGGGAGTCAAAATTCCCCAAACAGCTTCTTGGTGTTGGTGAAAACTTCTTCAGCTTAGGCCTTGTGTGAAGAAGTTTCTCATTTATAATATTGGCAATGGGGTAGAAACCTTTCTGTGGTGGGACCCGTGGCATCCATGGGGGTTATTGAGAGGAAGGGTATCCGTATTGTGTATGATTCGGGGTTGGATTCCCTGGACAAAGTCAAGGGTATTGTGGATGGGAAAAGTTGGAAGTGGCCTCCTGTTTTTACGGGGGACTTGATGGACTTGAAGGAGTCAACCAATTTTGTGCCTGATGGAGACAAGGAGGATTCTATCCACTGGATGTCCACTGGAAACAAATTCTCTATTAGGCCAGCTAGGGATGCTTGGAAGTGGGCAGATGTTGTATATGGTTCAAGGGCCACATCCATAGAATTAGTTTCATCCTTTGGATGGCTATTAAAGGGAGATTATTTACTGGGGACAAGCTGTTGTCGTTTGGTATGAAAGGGAGTTTCGAGTGTGGGTTTTGCATCTATAAGCTTGAATCACATAATCATTTATTTTTCTCTTGTCCCTTTTCTTTGCATATCTGGACTTGGTTTTTGCAGAAATGTAATTTTACCTTTCGGGCATCTAGCTGGGGTGATTGGTACCTCCGTATTTGGGAGACAACAAAAGGGTCGTCTTTCCAAAATCTTGTTATTAAATTGACTTTTTCGGTGGTGGTGTATTGTATCTGGAGGGAACAAAATTTTAGGAAATTTCAGAGTAAATCCACTGCAGGGTCTGCATTAATTAAGGAAATTGAGTATATTATTCGTGGGCGCCTTGGGAGTAGGAGGGGTATTCCTTTTAATCCAGTAAACTCTGAATTGCAGCGTACTTGGGGTCTTTCTTCTAAAATTATTGAGGTAGGTCCTGCATTGTTTTAAATTTTCTGCCATTTGGTTTCTGTTTGCTAGGTCATGTTGGGTTCGCACCCCAAGGAGGAAGCGGGCCAAGTGAGCTAATTAAATCTCATGACTGGGTATTCACATGGGCTGCGAGGAGGGATGGTGAACTAGTTTGTTTGCTGTTTTGGCTTCTGGTAGCCTTTGCCGAGGTAGGTGAGAGGCTGAAGATGTAAGCTGTTTCCCCACGGGCCGAAATCAGGTTTGAGGTTATTTTGTTGTTTTTTGCTGGTTTGCCTAGCTACGTGGGGATGTCCATAGCAACGTATTGTGCCTTTCCCTTACGACCGTTTGTAAGGGACGTGTGTATGTGTGTTGTTTTGTGCTTTCTCCTATCTTTTGTACAGTTTTAGCTCTGATCTTCTTTCAATATTATATCTTTTTGATATAATATGGTTTGGATCCTTTTAGCTACCATTTTGATGTAGTTATGTTGTTATGATTTTCGTTTTCTTGGCTTTGCTGTGACTTAGATGTTTAGCTTTTTTTACCTTTATTAGACCTAAAGTTATAGCTTCCCTCCTCATATACTATCTTTCAATCCTATATGGTTTGGGAATCTGTTAACTTTATCTCTAAATATGTTGGTAAGTTTCGGCCGGTGCCTATAAGAAAATGCAGTCCTGGCCTCTTTTTGTGCTTTACTGTTTTTTTGGATGTAGCAGAAGGTGTGTTCAGGTTAGTAGAGGTTGATCATCCTCTATGGTGTGAAGGTGATGTAGTGCATATTTCGGTACTTGCAGTCTCTGGTGTGTTTACTGTAGTCTCTGGAGTGTTGCTGATGCTTATTTTGAGCCTCGATAGGTGTTTGATGGGTAGGTTATAGGCTGGCTTTGTCCCCTCTGCGGCTACTGTCAAGGTCCTTTGTGATGCAGTTGTATCTGGGCAAGGTCTGTTTTTTCTTTGACTTGTACTAGTTTTAGTCTCTTTGTACGAGGTTTTGTGTTGTAGGTGGTTTCTTTGGGTTGTAAGGCCTGGGGTATGCCCCTTGCAAATGTGTAATTATTTTTTTCTTTTTATATAAATCTTACCTTACCCAAAAAAAAAAAGCAGACCCTGAAACCAAGATCCAGCCTAGCTGAAGGTGAGAAAAAGGTGCGAATGTAGGGGCGACTACTGTGTTTCAACGGGCGACACCCTTTGGGCGTTTCTTTCTCCGACATTATGAAGAAATGTCAGATTAGGGCAATGAAAGAAAGCAAACAATCTAGTAGTTGGGAATCAAAAAAGAGCAAGCCGTCTCGGGATGGAACACTATCCTCGGGAAGTAGATACCAGGTTCTCGCTCATTTGGAGATCGAGGGAACCGTTGTTTCTCCGGATACGACTGTGGTAACGCTCACTGAGAACTCATCTCATGTCGTTGTTTCCCCTGCGAAATCCCGCAGGGATGTGTTTAACGGTGTCATCCGAGAAGCTTATCAAGTATACACCATGCTTCATAAAATGCTTAACGATGGGTCTTTGGATGCAGATAGTAGAAAGTATATCTCGTCAGAGGCTGATTCTCTAACAGAGGAGGTTGTGCGATTTCGTAGTGGCCCTAACTCACCTAAAATGGTGGCCTTGATAGGACGTATTCAGCGCCTCAAAGGAATTAACCTGACTAAGATGTTTACTGCGTCGTCCAAAGACGGTTCTGAAGGGGAAATATCGACATCCGAGGTTCCAGGCCTTTCTAGGCTAAACCATCGAAGTTTTTTAGGCTCAAGCTTGGAGTATTTTGCTCCAAAAGATCCTGACTGCCCTGGGCTAATTGATATTGAAGGCGAGTTGATTGACGAGCTTCCATGGGGAACAAGCTTAGTGGGCCACTTTTTGGATGAAGGCTTGCCTTTTGGTAGGGTCAGAGCCTCCGCTATGGCTTTGTGGAGAAGTGAAGGCTTGACGGAGGTCTTGGGAATAGAAAATGGATTTTTCTTCTTCAAGTTTAATAGTCAGCATGCTATGGAAAGCGTTCTCGAGAAGGGACCGTGGCATTTTTCCGGTAAGCTCCTGATTTTGCGAAAATGGCGGAAAAGACTGAGACTTACAAAGGATGCTGTTTCTAAAATTCCCATTTGGGTAAAGTTCTATGATCTGCCTCTTGAATTTTGGAATGCTAATTGCCTAAGTAGAGTAGCGAGTGCAGTAGGGGTTCCGCTATTTCTTGATATGGCCACAGATACAAAGAAGCGAATTTCTTTTGCAAGGGTATGTATTGAGGTTGACGCGTCTAAGCAATTGATCCATTCGGTTTCCATTAGGTGTGAAGGTGAAACAATCGACATCCCAATTGAATATCAAGGATTACCCCCGAGGTGTTCCCAGTGTTGTGCGTTTGGTCATGAGACAGCTAGGTGCAAGAGCACCATTCATTCGGAAGGAGAGACAGACAAGGAAGTCATTTCAGGGGATGATTCTGATTCCTCAGTGTCGGCCGAGTGGGTTAGAGTTAAGAAAAGGAAGAATGTCGCTAAAAAGAAGAACAATGTTAATGGAGTCTACAGGTGTCCCGGTCAGGGTAAGAATCAAGAGACAAAACAGGAAAGAGCAAGAGGTCCCGGTTTTCATACCGTTGCTCATTCTACAAGGGCAGCTGATCTGCATCAGAGTCCTGCCTTAGGTAAGGCTAGTGCGCTTCCTAGTCGCCCAGCTACGTTTGCTGTCCCACCGCCCAGGCCATCGCCCCACGCCTCCATGCTTGCCCAAGCGGTGGTTGGCGTGGGCAAGCTGAGCCCTCGTGTGGTTTGATTATGTAGATATCTTTTCCCTGCTCCTGTTTTGATAGTGGTTTGTAGGAGTAGGGCTGGTTTTTTAGGATTAGTAGTTTAATCTTCTCTTTTTTGGGTTGTTGATCATTTTGTAAGTCCTGGGGGATGCCCCTTGTAAACATGTACTTCTTTTTTTCTTTTATGTCACAATTAATTCCCAAAAAAAAAAGGGCCCTTGGCATTTCTATGGTAAGCTCTTAATATTACGGAAATGGAAGAAAAGGCTTAGGCTCTCTAAAGACTCTATCTCTAAGATCCCTGTTTGGGTAAAATTTTTTGATTTACCTTTGGAATTCTGGAATGATGCATGCTTAAGTAGAATTGCGAGTGCCATCGGAGTTCCTTTATTTCTCGATAGGGCTACGGAATCAAAGAAGCGTATTTCTTTTGCTCGAATTTGTATTGAACTTGATGCAGCAAGACCATTGATCCACTCTGTTAAAGTTATATGTGAAGGAGAAACAGTAGAAGTCCATGTGGAGTACCAAGGATTGCCCCCTTTGTGTAGGAATTGTAAAGCCTTCGGCCATGATTCTTGTAAAGAGAGCAAAGCAGGGAAAGACCATGAAGTCTGTTCCGACAAGGGAACTCGGGATGCGGATAGATTGGATAGTGAGAGTGATTCTTCAGCCTCGTTTGATTGGATTAGGGTTAGAAGCCGGAATAGGACCAAGCTTAGGAGAGGGGATCCCAGGATGCCGATGCCTAGGGTTCCTTGTGAAGTTCAACAAGCTAGCAAGGCTCCAAGTCATGGAGGACAGTTGAGCCTTCGAGGTCCGGCGGTTGCTCTCTCTGGTGCCCTGCCCCTTCGCAATGCAAGGGCGCCCGATCAGTACGATAAGCCCAGGACTCACCCTGGCCAGCCAGTTCTGAGCTTTGATCCACCTCCCGGCCCATCTTCCCAGGCATCCTTGCTTGTCCAAGCGGTGGAGGGTGTGGGTAAGTTGGGCCCTCATTTGGTATGATTATGCAGTTGTTTCGGTTGCTATGTTTTGATTAAGCCGCTCCTTTTGGGCTTCGTATTCTCTCCTCCCTGTTGTTTTGTTTGGACGCGCAGGGGTAGGTTATCTTGTTATAGGAGTTTGTTGGTTTTTTTGTGTTGATTTTGGTTATCTGTAGTTAGTCCTGGGGGATGCCCCTTGTAAACATGTAATTCTTTTTTTTCTTTTATGTCACAATTAATTCCCAAAAAAAAGAAGCCCTCATGCCTATAGAACTTACCCTCTGCAGATTTTTTTTGGGTAATTAATTGTAACATAAAAGAAAAGAAAAAAAAACATGTTTACAAGGGGCATCCCCCAGGAATTACAACGTTAACCAAAAGATGAACAAAAATACAAATCTAAATGCCCAAAGCAACTAATAAAGCAAGTACCAAAACCAATGCCTAGATAAACTAAATAAATAAACATTCTTCAAGGTATTGATTGCCAAGGTTTCCAAACCGGATTAAGCCTTGTGTGTGAGACTAAAGGTGCGATTAAGGTGCGAATTGGGTGAGACCCAGGGGCGCCCTTTGGGCGTTTTTTCTCTGGTTCAAGAATGAGTAGAAATCTAAGGAAAAGTGGGAGCAACCGATTCCAAGTTCTCTCTAGTATCCACGATGGCTATGAGGAGAATTTTCCAGTTTTAACTGGTAAGAAACCTAGGGTTTTGGAGTCTCAAAAGGAACCGACTACCCCTATCTCTCAGGTATTGGTTTGAAGTTCTTTACAGAGGAGGAGGAGGCACGTTATGAGAAATGGGCTGTTAAGGCCCTTTCCAAAGAAAGAGAAGGGTGTAGCAATATAAGCAATGAGGAGATCGGTATGGTGATAGATTGGCTAGCTTTTAACAGAGGGTGCTGTTCCATGGAAATTATTGATTGGCTAAACTCTCCACCAGAGACAAAGATGAAGAAGCGCGACACCCTTTCTCCTAGAATCGACACATCTAAATTAGTGGGAGCCACTGGTTCGGTTCCGGGGATATCAATCGAAGGAGCGGAGATAGGAAGGGGACCCGCGGGTGATGATGAACAGGGGGGTCCGCTCTGGCTCTTCCGAAGGGGATCGAAAGCTCTGTAAATGTAAGAGATCGGGGGAAAACGAAGCGGGAGATCGATTCTTCCCCTGCTGCTCTAACTGTCTCTTTGGGAAGAAATGAGAGCTGTGAGATCCCGTCGGTTACTAAGGTTCACTCGACCGGAACAGAAACAGGGGACAAAGAAGATGAAGGCGATGATGGCGCCTTTGATGAAGAAAGCGAAGATGATAATGGCGTTGGATCTTCCTCTGGAGAATCGTCATCAGAACAAGAAGAGGCTGAGAGGGAGTCTGAACCGGGTGAGAACGAGCAGGGGAGCGCTGTTTCCCATCTCCAGGTATGTTCGAAATATGATAAGTTAGGCCAGAATAGTGATTTGCTTGTTGACAAATCTAAGGTTTTGGAGTCTGATTGTATGGAGGACAATAAGTTGGTTCAGGCGGTGGTGTGTGATGTACCGTCTGGGCATGCCCGCAACATGTTCGATGATTTGCCCAATCGAGAAAATGAAATCTGGGTTGCAGGTCAAAGTTTGGCTGAAGAAGTTGGAAATGCTGAAGCTCTAGGGACTCGTATTAAGGGGTTTAGGAATACATCTGACAATGGAAATTTAGAGCAAGATGAGGTGGTTGGGGGGCCCTTGGGTGCTGCCCACAAGTTGCAGAATGTTGTGCCTCAGGCTCCATGCTCCTGGGCAGACATTGTAGCTTCTAGCCATAAGCCTAAGAGTCCTGGTCTCACGCCAAGGCTTAACCAACGAAGTCCGTTAGGCAAATTGGAGTATATTGAACCTAAAGATCCAGGTATCATTGACATTGACGAGGACTTGGTAGATGACTTGCCGTGGGAAAATTGTCTAGTTGGGTATTTTCTAGATGCAAATCTCCCCTTTGGGGTAGTCAAAGCCACGGCTATGTCCCTTTGGCGACACGAGGGCTTGCTGGAAGTCAATGGAAATGATCAAGGTTTTTTCTTTTTCAAGTTCAACTCTTCGATATCTATGAACTGCATTTTGGAAAAAGGCCCGTGGCATTTCTCAGGTAACCTGCTAATTTTGCGTAGATGGTGTAAACGGTTAAGGCTCTCTAAAGAATCTCTTTCTAAGATTCCTGTTTCGGTTAAGTTCTTCTATTTGCCTCTTGAATTTTGGAATGATAGCTGTTTTAGTAGAATAGCTAGTGCTATTGGGACTCCTCTATTTCTCGACAGGGCAACGACTACTAAGTAGAGAATCTCGTACGCGAGGATTTGTATTGATATCGAAGCTTCCAAGCCGCTGCTACATTCGGTTTGTGTAAGATGTGGAGGAGAAGATATTGAGGTACCAGTAGAGTATCAGGGGCTTTCCCCTAGGTGTGATCGTTGTAACACCTTTGGGCATGATCCCTTGAAATGTAAAGCTTACAAGCGGTACAGAGACTCGGTGACTAGTGAGGTAGTAGGAAGTGAGGAAGTAAAGGAGCAGGAAAGTCAGTCGGACTCTTCCTCATCGTCGGAATGGATCAAAGTGAAAAAGAAGAGAAACACCAAAAAGGAAAAAAGATCTGATAAGATTGATGTTCAGCCCATTCCCCGTGGCCCTTGTGCAGCTCAGCCTGCTAGTACGCATCGTCGCCTAGCTGCTCCGCTCCGAGGTCCAGTCATTGACCAGTCCTGCCGTTCATCTCCATCTTGCTATTGCTCTTTGTAGCTTTAGTACTTTTGCTAAGTTTGGAAGTGGTTTTGGGTTGTATTTGCCTGGGGTATGCCCCTTGTAAATTTGTATATTTATGTTCTTTTTTTATATACTTACCTTACCCAAAAAAAAAATTCCAGATTTTAATCAAATTAAAATGCCATGTTTAATTCATTTTAAAATAAACAAAATATCTTATTTAATTTTTCGAAAAGA
>JAULLE010007625.1:0-14585 GCA_035668155.1 Sarracenia purpurea
CACCATTACATATATCCTTAATAACTACCCCAACCCAGAATTGAAAAAACAAACATCTAAAGACTTAGATCAACTAACACAAGCATTCAGACCTTGCTCTTCATTCGGTTGGCCTTACAGAAAGGAAACAGCATCATCCCAGCAATCGAAACATACCACAGCCAAATCCTCATGCAAAATTTCAACACCCACCACCTCAAGCCCACAGCCCACTTTAAATCCAGCTAGGCCGAGACTATACCTGGGCACAGCTAGCAAGAGAAACATATAACAAAACTCAAACACTAAGAACCGTAAGGCCTGAAACGCCAGCTCCAAAAAATTGCAGCCAATGATCAACACAAAGCTAACTAGCAGGACAAACCAAAAACCAAAACCAGTTCCAGACCCATTTTACCCGAGGAGGAAAATGAGAGGGGAACCTGGATGTGAGGACTAATGAAGCCAAAAGCACATGTTCTTACTAGACAAAATTATACAATTTTCAATTCCATCTAAGGACATGGAAGAGAAAACCTGTGTAGCAGAAAATAACCAGCCGAGAGACACACACACACACACCCCTACTTAGGCCGTAGGGGAAGGCGCTATACAGCTATGAACAACCCTCATAGCTAGGTAGAAAAAACAAAAGTACTATGCAACTTATCAAGTATTCCAGCCCCCATTTCTCACCAACTTTCCAGGAAGAAATTTACCATCTACGGCCCCTCTACTTTCTCGGTTCAGGCTTCCAGATGGGCCCCCAACAAAGCTACCACCTTCGGCCCCTCTTCCTTCTCGGAGCTGGCTTCCAAATAGGCCTGTGCATTTACAAATAGAGGGTGAGACAGCAAGTCCAAAGCAGATGCAAAAAGGAAACAAGACCAACATTTAAAACCATCACTTTTCCTTTTCAAAAATAAAAGAAGGTAGCCTCCAAAGCTGCTGAATGCTCAAATTAACAGGACCTACAGGGATCCCAAGTCGATTTGAAAGGGCATCCCTAATAGTTAATATAATATTTTTACATAAAACAGATTTTGGTGTTGCTTTATTTTGAAATTTCCTCAAATTTCGTTCTTTCCATAAAAAATAAACCGAAATGGAGAAGGCCAACTTGATAAGTAATGAATTAAGAGAACGTCCCTTTGCTTCTTTCTCCATCCAATTCAGCCAGTTTACCCAGGAACTCTCCCAATGGATGATATTGCATTTGTACAGGATGTGCTTCCAAATATGCGCAGCAAAAGGACATGCGAAAAACAGGTGGCAATGGGACTCCACCTCTGCTGCACAAAAGGAGCAATTGAAGACCCCCTGTACCCCAAAAGACTGGAGCCTATCTCCCGTATATAGCCTGCCCCGAATTGCCACCCAAAGAACGAAACTATATCTCGGTATATGCCCCTTGAACCATACAATATCGAACCATCTCCATTTCTCCTTTATTGGCCTCAACTCCTTCCACAAGGACCCAATGGAAAATATATTTCCACTAGGGATCCATAAAATAGAATCACTCCTTCCCCCATCCGGAAAGAAAGGGGTTGCAGCCTGCATCTCCAGAAGGTCCCCTGTATAAACAGGGGGCCACTTCCATGTACTTCCTTCAATAAGAATCTCAACTTTTGAGAAAAGGCCTAGGCCTGAGTCATAGACAATCCGGGGCCCCTTAGCTTCAATTATACTACCCCATGGATGCCATGGATCCCACCATAAGTAGGTATCCTTACCATTACCTACAACATATTTAAAGAACCTTTTAACTAATGGCCTCAACTGAAGGAGCTTCCTCCAACACCAAGAGGTAGATTGGGGGGCCTTCAACCCCCAGAAGGATCTACCCCGGAGAATATTTGACTTCACCCACATACACCAAATCGAGACCTCCCCTCCTGTGAGTAAGAACCAAATGTGTTTAGCCACTGCCACTTTATTCCACATAGTTAAAGATTTGATGCCTAACCCTCCCTCTTTCTTTGGGACACAAACTTCTTCCCAAGCTACCTTCGCCCCTGAATTCTTCATATCCGGCCCACTCCATAAGAATTTTCTCAACAGTGCTTCCACCTCCTGATACACCCTTTTTGGCAAGATAAATAACGAGGACCAATATACTTGCATAGAAAATAAGATAGAATCCATAAGCTGTAGTCTACCTGCAAAAGAAAGCCACTTACTAGTCCACACCTTGATTCTCGCTGCAATTCTCTCTATGAGAGGTTTACATTCTTTGTAACTCAATTTTGTAGAGATTAGGGGAACACCCAGATATCTCACCGGAAAGGAGCCCTCTCTAAAGCCAATGACTTGAAGCAACTCCTCCTTTAAATCAGCATCCACCCCAGCAAAGAAGATGTCACTTTTTGCGGGACTAGGTGATAAGCCAGAGATTTCTTGGAAATCTTCCAAAACCTTCTTGACAATTTTAATGGATGGCACATCGGCCCTAGCAAATACCATAAGGTCATCTGCAAAAGCAAGGTGCACAATTTTATCCTTCTTACATCTCCAATGGTAATGAAAATCTCCATTTGTTGTATAAATCTCGAAAAGGCCCGCAAGAGCTTCCATTGCCATTACAAAGAGATAGGGAGAAAGGGGATCCCCTTGCCGCAGACCCTTCCTACCTTTGAAAAACCCATGTAGCTCCCCATTGATACTTACTGAAAACGAGGGAGTGGATATACACTCCTTTATCCAATTAATCATTTTTGGATGGAATCCCATACTTTGTAGAACCAAAATTAAAAACTCCCAATTGACATTATCGTATGCTTTCATAAGATCCACTTTAAGTGCACATCTAGGCCCTTTATTAGGCTTATGGTACTCTCGAAGGAGCTCTTGGGACAAAAAAATATTATCAGCTATACGCCTCCCTTGAACAAACGCGGATTGAGATGGGGAGATAATGTCTTGCAGCACTATCTTCACACGGGCATGATCAGAGAAGGCCCTGTCAAGACAAATCTCAATACGGGCATGATCAGAAACCCCGGGAGGGCAGAAAACAGCATGAGACCCTTCCATATCGCTTAACCATTTTGAGTTGACAAGCGCCCGATCGATCTTTGACGCAATAAGTGAATCCCCTTGTTGGTGGTTTGTCCAGGTGTAATAGAGACCACTATACCTTAAATCATCAAGACTTGCTTCAAACACACATTTCTCAAAATCCTCCATATGCGCAGGCCACCTATTGCCTCCACCAAATCTCTCCTCAGGCCGACGGATAGCATTGAAATCGCCAACCACAAGCCAAGGGAGATTGGAGTAAATGGACGCTAACCAGCCCATTTTATTCCACAGCAAAGCCCTCTCAGAGGGAGAGTTTAAACCATAAATAAAGGTGACTTCGCATGTCAGCTTACTGTCCAAAAAAACTAGATGGCAGTGAATCCATTGATCACCAATATCCGAGGTCTTAATATCCACAAAATCAGGGTCCCAGCACACCCAGATACGCCCCAACCGATTGAAATCATAGTTATGGGCGAATTTCCAACCCGGGAAAATTTTTGGCAAAAATAGGGTTAGAATTATCTTTAAGCACTCTGGTCTCGTTAATAGCAAAAATATGAACTTCGGAATTTATAAAATTCTTCAGTTCCTTTTGTTTCAAAATACTGTAGTGCCCCCGGATATTCCAAGATATTATTTTAAACATTAAGAAGAATTATCTACCGGACCTCTTTTTGTTCTTCTTGCTGCTATTGGACCTGTCCGGAGGCTTCTTCAGAGAAGGCCCTGGACCCTTCTGAGTAGGAGGAGTCACTTTATCAGTCTGCACCGTAACTTGGTTCTTCGTTAGTTCTTCAGTAACAAAGGGGCTTTCCTTCTGATAAGTCTGCACCGTAGCTTCTAAATGCCTCTCCCCCTCTATTTGACCTGCCTGATGTGGGCTTCCTTGTATCATAAGGATCCCTTTTATTTGGTCAGCTACATGTTGGGGTGATTCGGCAGTACCTTGCATATGGGTATCCACTCCCGGCTGATTGGTTTGCATACTTAATCCCTCCTGATTGTCCCTTTCCTTACCAATATCAGCCTGAATAACCACTTCCGGCTGGTTAGTTTGCAAGACCTCTTGATTGTCCCCTTCTTCCCCAAACTCCCCAGACTTCAGCTGCTGAACTACCGGCTGAGTAGATGTTGAAGGAACAGCCTTCTCAGTCATAGAAGCAATGACAGTAGACACCTTTCCCTTGCCCTCCATTACCCATTCTAATTTCTCTATTGGCCTTGTGTGATGCTTACATTTCTTGGTATCGTGTCCAAAAGCTTGACAATAGGAGCACATAGTTGGTAACCCCTGGTATTCGACTTTAACTTGACATAACTCCCCCTCGTTTTTGAACGAAAGAACCTCTGGAAGCTTGGTTGCCTCCACTTCGATGCAGACTCGTGCGTAGGAGATTCTCTGTTTCAACTCAGTAGGCCGGTCCAGGTATAGTAGAACTCCTATCAGGCTTGCCACCCTACTTAGACAGGCCCTATTCCAAAACTCCAATGGCAAATCATACAGCTTAACCCATACCAGAATTCTAGTAAGTGTCTCCTTCGTAAATTTGAACCGTTTTCTCCATCTCTGGAGGATCAAAAGTTTCCCTGAGAAGTGCCATGGTCCCCTATCCAATACTGCTTCCATTGAGTCAATATCTTGGAATTTGAATATAAAGAAGCCCCTATCAGTCCCAAGAACATCCGTCAACCCCTCCTGTCCCCACAGAGTACGCGCCGTAGCTCGGACCAGGCCGAACGCTTGCGGAGCATCAAGGAAATACCCCACCAGGCATTCACCCCATTGTTCCTCATCAGTAATTTCATTTTCAATTTCCAGAATGGATTCAGTTTCGGTTGGAACATAATCCAAGCTCACCCCGCGAGGCTTCTTCTCGGTCACTACCGAAGCCCATGTTTTTGGGTGTTGCATTTTGTCAAACAGTTGGGAGGCAGCTTGCTTCTCCTCCCTATTCTCCGAAGTCCTTTCCACGGGATCTCCTCTAGATGCTTCGGCATAGGATCGACGCTCCATCTGCCCTCGGAAAGGAACCCTACCTCCTCCACGGCCCCCACCACGAAGGCCTTGGGTAGGTCTGAAGTTGCTTCTATACTGGACTACTTTTTGGACGAAATCAGATCCTTTTCCTTTCTCCTCATACTGACCATACTCCTTTCCTTTTCCCTTCTCCAGACGAAGCTCCCTCTTCTTCTGGATGCTATCTAAACATTTTTCGAGCAGGACTTTATCAATCATTGTCTGACGGTAAACCAGGTCCTCTTCTGCAATTTCCCGACCTTCATCCGATTCCCCTTCACTATCTGTTTCTTCCTGGGCCCTACTGGTTCCTTCAACTACCTCCCTCCATTTCTCTATTGGTTCCACCATAGCGTTAATAGCTTCTCGCCTTCCTGTGCTTAAGGGGCTGATACCTCTGTTATCTCGCCCAATAGCCCCATAAGCCACATTGCAGAAAACATTGTCAAGTGGGGTTTGAGAACCCTCCAAACCTTCGTCAACCAGTGGAATCTGGCACTTACCCGACACTGGAGTGCTTTCCTTGGTCATATCGTCGATCACCGTGGTATCCTCTCGCCTTCCCGTAGGAAATACCGAGGCAGAATCTTCATTCTTGTCTCTCCTAACTATCTCTGAAGCGTTAATTGAAGAAGCCCTAACTATCGGACTTCCATTTGTATCATCCATTGAGGACAGCTCTCAAAGAACCTATCGAACCCTAATTCGCACGCACCGTCGCACCAGAAAACGCACACACACGTTCATCTCGTTTTACTCCCATCAAATATTTGAGAGTGACCTTTGACTATCACGTGCATTGACCAGGTTGTTTCATTGGGAAGAGAAAAGCTTTTGCCGCCTATTTCTTGGCTTGGGTTGGAAGTGTGATCCAGCTGGCATCCACATTATGGGCCATAGAATTTTTGTTTATTGCTTGTGATCTGGGCCTTTTGGGCTTTTATGATGGAACCGATTGGGGCTTTGTTTATTATTGTGATCCAGGAGCTTATAGCGGGTGGGCTTGGTGTGGTTTTTTTTGGAGAATATTTGAATTACTGGGCCCGTTTTCTCATCTTGGATTTATTGGACTTTGGTCATTATTGGTTTCTTGTTAGCCCAAGATAGAATATTTTTGGGTTGACCAGCTTGATAGACTATTTGGTATATTTGGAATTCTTTTGATTGAGCTCCTCAAGTCTGTGGTTGTTTTCTCCCTGGCTCGTTTGGGTATTGGCTTCAGGGTCTGCCTCCCCTAGTAGAGATGTGCTTATCCTTATCTTTTTCCCCCCCATTAGTTGGGGGGTGTGACTATCATTGTGGGGTTGAGTCCATTTTGGAACGGGTTTTCAGGATCTATCTCGAGTAGGTGGTTTCTGCTTCCCTTAGTTCTAGGCTTGTGCTTTGGAACGGATGTATGATTTCTCTGGACTTTTATTTTGTTCTGGCTTGGGGTTTCTCCCAGGCTGGGGTGGTTCTATCATAGGATCTTTCTGGATGTGGTGCCTCTTGACGCTTCGTCCTTCGAGGAGCTTGCTATGGTTCGGGTTATCATTGAGAGTTTGAGCCCATTTTGGAATAGGTGTTCTGGGCAGTTCTTGATCCGGATGGTTTTTTTGAGATTTAGGATTTCTTGGGCTTCTTTGATTACTGTCTTCTGAGGCTCTCTTTGAGGGTTTGTTGATAGAGCTTCTCGAGTTTGGGGTTGATTTCTCCCTGGCTAGGTGAGTTTTGGCTTTAGGTTTTTGCGTCCCCAAGTAGAGGTGTGCCTACCCTTATTTTTTCCCTCCAGTGTCTGGGGTGTGTGACTATCACTGTGGGGTCGAGTTCTCTTTGGAACGGGTTACAGGTTCTTGGTATGGATTCTGCTTTCCCTAGTAGAGGCGTGCTGTTTCGCTTTGGAACGGGTGTATGCTTTGATCTGGGCCTCTTCTTGCTCTGGTTTTGGGGTTTTCTCCCTGTCTGGGGCGGTTTTATCATAGGACCTATCTCGAGGTGGAGCCTCCTGACGTTTTGCTTTGGAGGATTTTTTGGGGTTTTTTTGGCTGCCGCTTCACAGTAAAACTGTCTTCTGCTCGCCGATTTGAAATGGCTTTATGTAATGTTTTTGTTTAATTTTGTGTAAGCCTCTGGTATGGCTTAATGATGTAGTTAGGTTAGAGTGTTAGTAACACTCTTAGTAGCTCTCCCTGGTGTCTTGAGGTTGATTTGAGGTAGTGGGTTTATCTTGGGTTGTAAGGCCTGAGGTATGCCCCTTGTAAATCTGTATATATTTTTTTCTTTTCTTTTATGTCATAGTTAATTCACCAAAAAAAAAATCCCTACGAGTCCTCTTTCTTGGTGCCCAAATAGACCTCAGAAAACAAAGATAGCAAATAAATTATAATATTAAACCAGGCCCCTTATTGAAAATGTTTGTAGTAAGCCCTCAAATAGATTGAATATTTGCATTTTCAGCGGATCTCGGGACTCCCCTTCTAATCACTAGTCTCTCTCTCACCGAAGATTCAATGATACAAATCAAATCTTTCACAGACTGACTTTGCCTCTTAAATTTGCGAGTATTTCTTTCATTCCAAATATAGTAAACTGTTGCTGACAACACTAATTTAATTACGTTTACCCTAAGTTTTTTACCCTTACAATGCTCTCCTAGCCACCTAATCCAGCTCTTTCAAGAAGATGCACAAAAATCAATATTACATTTATTCAGAGCCCATATCCAGACCTGCTTAGAGAAGGAGCAGCTGAAAAAAAGGTGATCATGAGATTTGCAATCCGCTGCACAAAAACGACATTTAAAGTCTCCCGACATTCCAAAAGACTGGAGACTATCACCTGTGTAAAGCCTCCCCCTAACTGCAACCCAAAGGACAAAACTAAACCCTGGAACATGGTTTTGGAACCATACCAGGTTATACCACTCAGTGACCTCTCTATGCGGTCTAAGTGAATTTCACATTGACCCGAGAGAAAAAAGATTCTCCATTTACATTCCAGCTGATTACATCTTCCCTTCCCTCATTCGGAAAAAAATTTATGGCCTCCCTCATTTCAATGAGATCCATAGAAACTGCCGAAGGCCACTTCCAAGACCGGTCTTTGACAATAGCTTTGACTAACCCAAAAAAATAGCTTTGACCTTTTCCATGTTTTTTTTGGGTAAATTAACTATGACATAAAGAAAAGAAAAAATATGTACAAATTTCAAGGGGCATACCCCAGGCCTTACAACCCACGATAAACCCACTCCCTCAAATCATACTCCAGGCCCTAACAGAGCTACTAAAAAGTGTTACTAACACTCTAACCAAAATACATCGACAAGCCATTCACCCCTGCTTTTTGTACCGCCCGTGAATATCTATGATTGATTTTAATTAGTGTAGTTCGATTAAGTTTGCTCGGTTTAGGTGTGTTTGATCTTCTGGAGCTTGAGTTTTGGTTGAGGGCTGTTTTGAGTTTGATTTGGAGAAGAACAAATCTGCTGGTCTCTGGTTTTCAAAGGATGATCTAGGGAGCAAGGCCTCGGTTTCTTCGTTGTCTCTGGTGCGAATGTTAGTTTCACCCCCGCCATCTTGAAGATTTGGTCTCTGGGTTCTGCGTGGTTTCCTCCTTATCTCCTATTTGGAGATTCTGAGATTTGTTCCTTATAGCGTGAAATTTCTTCTATGGAATTTCGGAGTAGAATATAAAATAGAAGGGAGTTCTATTTTTAGAGCAAGAAGGATGCGCCTCATGTTTATCTCTATCCCGAATCATTACCAGAGGGTAGCTGTGAACATATCTGGGTTTGTATTTTTGGGGAAGATGAAGATGGTAGCTCAGAACGTGAGAGTTGTTATGGAGTAAACTTTGCCACCTTAATCAGGGCATGTCTCCTCTCCCGTGGATGGTGACGGGGGATTTTAATGCCATAAGATTTCCTAATGAAAGGTTTGGTGGTAGTTCCTCTTGGCTGCCCCATATGGAAGATTTAAATAATTGTATGTATGAGACAGAACTAGAAGATCTATCCTTTAGTGGTATTTTCTATACCTGGGCTAACAATCAGGTTGGGGATAGCTTTATCAAATCTAAAATTGATAGGGCAGTGGTCAATGAGTCATGGATTACGAAGTTTGAGAGGTCTAATGTCTTCTTTAGCCCTCCTGGTATTTCGGATCACTCTCGTATTGAAATTAAGATAAGTGTGGACGGAAATAAGTACCTTAAACCTTTCAAATTCTTTGATTACTGGGCTAAAAGCCCAAAGTTTCTTCCTTTGGTCCATGAAGTATGGAATTCAGAGGTGAAGCGGTCGGCCATGTATATTATATGCCAAAAGCTTAGATGTCTCAAAGCTAAGCTTAGAAAACTGAATAGGGAGGTCTTTAGTGATCTGCCTAGCAGGGTTCTGGAGGCTAAACAGGTTTTGGACTCTGCTCAAATTCAGTTAGATGGTGCTCCAAGTTTAGTGGGGCTCCGGGTGAAGGAAAGGGAGGCTTATCGACAATTTATGGAGTTAAAAATTGCGGAAGAGAGCTTCTACAAACAGAAATCCAGAATTCAGTGGCTTAAGTTGGGAGATCAAAACACGAAGTTTTTTTTTCAAGTCCATTAACTTTCAACGCAACAGATCGCGAATTGTTTCCATAATACCAGATGATGGGATGGTGTGTAGCTCCAAAGAGGATATCTCGGCCCATGTTGTGGAATACTACCAAGGCCTGCTAGGCTCTTCCATAAGTCTGGGCAGTGATGTGAAGGAGAAAATTGTTGCAGCAATTACTAAGAAACTGTCAGTTACAAGTGCAGATTTTATGATTCAGGATGTTACGCAGGAGGAGATCAAAGCCATTATGTGGTCTATGAAGGCCAATAAAGCTCCTGGGCCGGATGGTTACTCAGTGGGTTTTTTTAAGGAGGCTTGGGGGGTTGTTGGAGAAGAAGTAATGGGAGCCATCAAAAGTTTTTTTTGATTCTGGGAGGATGCTTCGGGAGGCAAATAACACTCTCATAGCTCTTATACCCAAAGTTCCAAATCCATCGACCATCAAGGAATATCGTCCTATCTCATGTTGCAATACAATTTATAAGTGCATTACCAAAATTATTGCCAATAGAATTAAATCTTCTTTACAAGATTTAATCTCTCCGGCACAATCGGCGTTTGTGCAAGGTAGGCGCATTGCGGATAACATCTTCTTATCTCAGGAGTTATTGAGAGATTACCAGAAATCCAACAAGGGGCCAAGATGTGTGCTCAAGGTAGATATCATGAAGGTATATGACAACGTCAACTGGGACTTTATGCTCTTGGTCTTGGAATGCATGGGTTTTCATCCAAAGATGATAAATTGGATTCAAGAATGTATCACCACCCCTTCGTATTCTATAAGTATTAATGGTGAGATTAATGGTTTTTTCAAAGGGGCTAAGGGATTGAGGCAAGGGGATCCTTTGTCCCCATATTTATTTGTTATGGCTATGGAAACTTTATCGGGCATCTTTGCAAACTACACAAGCAGTGATGATTTCCACTATCATTGGCGATGCAAAAAAGATAAAATTGTCCATCTTTCCTTTGCGGATGATCTCATGGTGTTCGCAAGAGCAGATGTGTCGTCCGTTCGCATTATTAAAAAAGTGTTGGAGGAGTTTCATCACATCTCGGGCCTTTCACCTTGTCCGGAAAAAAGTGATATCTTCTTCTCGGGCATTGAGGATTCGGTGAAAGCTGAAATCCTTCAAGTGTTAGGCTTCAAAGAGGGATCTCTCCGTGTCCAGTATTTGGGAGTTCCTCTTATTGCAACTAAATTGAGCTACAAGGAGTGCAAACCTTTAATCGACCGTATTGCGGCGAGAGTTTGGACAAGTAAATGGTTATCCTTTGCAGGAAGATTACAGTTAATGGATACCATTCTCTTTTCTATGCAAGTGTTTTGGTCCTCACTTTTCATACTTCCGAAGAGGGTATTCAAGGAGGTTGAGGCTATTATGAGAAGATATCTCTGGAGTGGACCAGATCTTAAATCTTCTGGCGCTAAGGTGGCTTGGGAGGATATTTGCTGTCCAAAGAAAGAGGGAGGATTGGGTATTAAGTCCCTGGTCCGTTGGAATAAAGCGGCAGTAGCGAAGTATGTATGGTTTTTAATTACAGGGGGTGAAAATTCGGTTTGGTGTATGTGGGTGAAGTCCAACTTACTGAGGGGTAGATCCTTTTGGGGTATTAATATGTCGCAAACGTCTTCTTGGTGCTGGCGGAAACTTCTCCAATTAAGGCCCATTTTTAAGAAATGTATTAAATATGTTATTGGGGATGGGGAAGATACATTCTTATGGTGGGACCCTTGGCACCCTTGGGGTAGTATTGTGGAGGCTAAAGGGAAGCGGATTATTTATGATGCTGGAATGGGGCCCTTGGTCAAAAGTTAGGGCCGTGGTCGAGGGGGATTCTTGGAAATGGCCCCGGTATATACTGTGGATCTGCTGAAAATGCAAGACTTCACTAGTTTTTTATCTAACATGGAGAGGAAGGACTTGGTTGTTTGGCTACCAAATGGAAATAAATTTTCCATTGGCTCTTTCTTGAAGGAAATCAGTCCAAGCAGAGATAAATGGAAATGGTTTGATATTGTCTGGTTCAAGGGTTACATACCTCGGTTTAGCTTCATTTTGTGGTTGGCTATTAGGGGGAAACTTTATACAGGAGATAGGCTGAGGGTTTTTGGGTTGTCAGGAGATTTTAAATGCATTTTCTGTGACTCTCTCGGGGAATCCCACAGCCATTTATTTTTTGCATGCCCCTTTTCCTCGATAGTCTGGAAAAGGTTACTTAGGAAATGTAATTTTTACCAATGGGAAGTAGATTGGCTGGAGTGGTGCAATAGGATGGAAAAAACTGCAAAAGGCACATCTTTCTCTTCTCTTTTACTTAAATATGTTTTCTCTACCTCAGTTTAGTTTATCTGGAAGGAAAGAAACAGTAGGAAATTTCTGGGGCACGGTTTGTCTAGCTCGACTCTCTTCGAGAATATAGTATCTACAGTTAGAGATTACTTGCCTTCTAAGAGGGGCATTCCGGATATCCCCCAAAATCAGATTATTCAACAATCTTGGGAGCTACCTCCTCTAATTTTTGGGAAGTCTACTGATTTAATGTAATTTATATTTTTATTTGTATATGCTGCTGTATACTGTGTCTAATGATTTCTGGGTTTATAGGTCTATTTGGAAGTCTGCACCAAGAAGGAAGAGAGCCCGCAAGGTGTAATGGCGTGGCCGAAGCTTTGTTTTGTTGATGGGCATGTTATGGTTTTTTGTTTTTGTTCACTTAGCTATGAGGGTTGTTCATAGCAATGTATAGTGCCTTTCCCTACGGCCTTTTGTAGGGATGTGTGTGTGTGTTTTTTTTTCTTCCGTTTCCCTATAGTGGGTACTCTCGGCTGAAGTTTTTTTGTGGCCTACTCGTTGTTATTTCTGGTTTGTTTTATGCTAGTTTTCTGGCTTTGTCAGATATGGGCTTCGGTTTCTTTCTCCATTTCCTGTTCCAGGTTAAATGGGTAGGGAAACGGAATTGCTTTAGGCTGCACTCCTTCAGTTGGTTGTATCTTGTATAGCTTGTTGTCTTTTGTTTGCTTCGGCCATAGTGGTTTATCCGAAGCTAATCTTGCTTGTTAACTAGTTTGCCTGCTTTGAGTAGTTTGCCTGCTTTGAGGTGTTTGGCCCACAGGTCATGGTTTGGCTTCTCAGTGTCATCTTCCCTGGGTTCTGAAAAGGATGCCTTCGGATATTGCAGCTGCTGGGTGGGGTTTTGGTGGCTAATCGGAAGTATAAATTATAGCAGCTAGCTGGGATTGAAGATCTCCTCATGTGATTTGCTGGAAGGTCTATCTCCGGCCATGCTATTTTTGTTTTTAAAGATGTATTTCGGTTGCTGGTTGTCATGTATAGGCAGTGGAATGGTACTTCCCTGTTTTTTGATAATTTTGTTATTTGGGTTATCTTTTGTGGGGCTTCGTTGGGTTGTAAGGCCTGGGGTATGCCCCTTGTATATATGTAATTTTTTCTTTTCTTTTAATACACTTACCTTTACCCAAAAAAAAATATACATAAAGAGCTCTACCAATCCATCTTGGACTAAAGTTTTAAGGCTTATTGGTCAAAAGCCAAACAATCTAACTCATAGGTGAGGCATATGGTTAAAAATGATCTACGGTTTGCACACCGTGTGCTTGCGTAAAGGTCGAACCTAGTGCTTTGGTGGGTTATATACTTCATCTTACGTAGGAGTTGATAACATACTTATATATATTATTCTAATGATCGGAGAATAATATATACTTATCGAGAAGAGAATTTAGCACATAACACATAAAGCACATAACAAGCAACAATAAATTTTTCTTAAGTCTACTCATTACCCGGTCTCGAGGGTATCGTGTACCTAGGCTCTGATACCAAGCTGTGATACCCCGAATTTTGGAAACGTCAATATTAATTTATTTTCTTCTAGAGAACAAAAAAATTAGATAAAATTTTTTTATACATAAAATAAGGACAAATACATAAACTCAAAGAAAAGATCCATATAATTTTCAATAGAATTGTAGTTAAGTGTTTTACATTCTTTCGAATTAAACAAAAATAATACGGGCACTGGGAAGGAGATCTACAGGCAGTTATCAAGGTGCACGAGTCTCGGGACCCTGACTCCATCTTCCTTCTACGGTAGCTGCTCCTCACCGACTTCTTCATATTGGTCGTCATCCTGAGTCAATCCGTCGTCTTCCTGTCCTATTGTGTCATATGACATTTAAAATGTCATGAGCTACAAAGTCCAGCAGAAACAACCCGTACCCCATTCTAGCAATTATAATACCATACAACAAGTGCAGCGTATATCTTGAACATTGAGCAAAACAGACCAGGTAGTGTATGAACAATAGATAAACTATAAATAAAGTAATATAAGAAAAACGCACGTTTTTATGACCATGATATTGGAGAGTAAATAACAAGATGCTCTTTGATAAGGGACGATATAAGTTTTTAAGACAAACTAAGATTTCCCGCTCTCACCGAGAGAACATACCCAACAAGTACTACACTCCCACAAGTGAGTACCTAACAATGTGGTACCATTTGCGCTCTCATGCGTTATGCCTTCCACCACCCATCCCCATTATGTATACGCTCCAGCCCTACTACTTGTATGTGGTTAATGACGTTAGACCAGTTCTTCAATCACGTGCGAAATGACAGAAAAGGTGTGAAACGACACAAGACGGATCATGACGCAATGAACCCTCCCTCATCACCATTCTCTTTAAAAATTTTCCCATAAGCCCGAGATAGAATGAAGTATGCCGCGAAATGCTTAATAAGTATGAATATGCAAGACATAATACTTAAATATACATGTAGTGGGCGTGCTGCAACACTTCGTCCCTAGGTGTGTGCGAAAAAGGTGCGTTAGTGTGTGCGAAGTGCTCCCTTCGGGGATGCATTCGGCATCATGATTAATGATGGAAAATGCAAAATTAAAGACAAATAGAAATCAATTTAATGTATTATTAGGCCTAGATTTGGATAATTTGGG
>JAULLE010008713.1:0-14119 GCA_035668155.1 Sarracenia purpurea
CTGCTTCTCCCAAGTCCTTGACTAGACAGCCATACCTTTTCCGAAGATAACAACCACACATCGTTGCCGATTAGGACTATGTCATGGACATAGATGACTAGAAACACTATCTTGATACCATCACGCTTCCCGTACACACAATATTTGATAGGACACTCATCAAAGCCGAAACATTTGATCGCCTGGTTAAATCGTGTATTCCGAGACCTTGATGCTTGCGTAAGTCCATAAATGGATCTCTTAAGCTTACACAACATGTGCTCCTGGCCCTTTGCTATAAATCCGTTTGGTTGCATCACTTAGATGCTCCTGTCAATAATTCCACAGCCTTTTGCCATAACTCCGCATCCTTATCCTGAAGTGCCTCAGTGTAGTTACCGGGTTCGGTATCTAGTTCTTCTAGGATCTTTGTCAAGAGACTCTTCCAAGAACATATACCTATCGAGTTGATGAACAACCCTCCCACTGTGACCAGGACTCTCCTGTGCACTCGTGATAGGTGGTGTCTCAATCCGCTCATCACGTATAATATCTGGTTGTAGCGTATTATAAGTCCCAACCTCTTCAAGAACAATTTATGACCGTTGTTTTTGATTTATTACATAATCCTCTACCAAGAATCTAGCATTTGAATTAAAAAGTACCCCGTGACTCTTAGGATTTTAAGATAAATCACCCTTAGCTCCTCTGGGGTACCTTACATAGAAGCAAAGTTCTATCTTTAGTTCCACCATACTTACATCTCCCACCAACACATGTGCTGGACAACCCCATATCCGAAAATGTTTAGAATGAAACATGTTGTTTATGATACAAACCCCCAAAACGAATGTGGTAAATCCGAATAACTAGCCATGTACTTTACCATCTCCTTAAGGAACCTACTCCTCCTTACCCCTACACTATTATGCCGAGGCATCCTAAGTGTTGACAACTGGGATGTACTCCCATGTTCCGATAAGTAGTCCATTGAACTCCCAAAGAGGTATTTACCACCACGATCAGGTCATGTGGTCTTACCTACCTCCTGCTTGGTAGTCATCCTACCACATGTACCAAAATGAACCTATTCAAACAATAATTTGGCTCTAAGTTCCCTGGCCGTAAATGGCCTCTTAGTCATCTTACCCTCTAAACTTGATTCACAGACTAGAAGTGCCTTCACTTCCAATGAACCTTAAGGTCCATCTTCTACCAGTCTTCATATCCTATTTAGACTAACATGTCCTAAATGAAGATGCCAAAGTAGTGTTAGTTTCAGCGAGGAACCTTTCCTATTTAGTGGTAAAACATATAAATTATTCACCTCATCATTTTGTATAGTAGAAATAATCGGGTGTGAAATATAAAGACCATTATCTGATGTACCATGAGAGATGAACTGTTTGTCAATCACAATATTGCAAAATTTCTTATTGTAGTAAACACAATATCCGTCATCACCCAATTAAGAAACCAGAACTGAGTTCCTTCTCATTTGTGGTACATACAAATGTTCTTTAAAATTTGCACATCTATTTTCACTAAAACCAAGAACTATATCTTCCACTACAGTAGCAGTCCCTAGGAGTCATACCCTTCGATAAAGTAAGCCTTTATTCTTTTGGTCAGGATAATCTCTTTTCCAATATCCCGATTTGTGACAGTAATAGCAACCACCCCTCGGCACCGTAACCTTTTACCTTGGTAGTTGACGGCTCCTAATCACCAGCCCCTTTTGTATTTTCCTATTGCACCCCATTATTCTTCTTCTTACCACCTCTCGGCCTAGAAGGCGAAACCTTTTTGTGCAACAAACAATTAGGCTGACTATTGGATAACACCCTCCGCTGCCTTTAATTCTTTCAATAATTCTGCTAAAGAAAATCTAGACGGGATTGCTGAAACGAATCAGGTAGTGACTGGAACTTGACATTAACCTGGGTTTTCCCATCAATCTCGGTTCCAAGGACCTTGAACCCGTTAAGAAGACCGATCATCTTTGAAACATGGTCCTTCCCTAGTGTACCCTATACCATGTTCGTGTTCACAAGACCCATCATGGCAACCAGCCTCGCTGCCTGACCTTGCCCGCCAAACATTTTTGTAAGGCTAAAGATCATATCAGCCACAAATTCCATAGACTGGTACAAGCTTTGCAAAACATCAAACGTGAAAGTCAAGATATTGCAACATGCCATCCTATCAGACTTTACCCAACCCCGAGAGTACCGGATCTCCTTTTAGAAGATCCATTATTTGGAGTGGGTTGACCGGGTCAAATAACACAAACCTAAAATCGTCAAAAATTAGAATAATATAGAGATTCTATTTCCATTTGATAAAATTAGGTTCAATTAATGTATAATCTTTGAGTATCGCCGCAAGTGGATGAAACTTTGACCCCATTTTTAAATCCTGACAAACTAAAGAGAAAACTTTTTAATTCATTTGTAAAAATTTAGGGTCCGTCAACCTTTTAATTTTAAAAGAATTATTGGCAGTCTGAAGCCCTTGTTGATTAAGCAGGCCACATAGTGTGGACGTCTACTAATCAATCCCTGCCGAGACAAATATGTCCTTTTATTAATCTGTCTTAGAAAAATATCACAACAAAAACAATCCGTCCAATGTCACATCACCTAATCAGGCCACGTAGTGTGGACGTCTAACCAGCTAACGAACCAAGGACTGACATGTCTTTATTTCCAGATTTATTCAAAGTGATTAAATAGCCAACAACTTTAGTCCCCGCAAATAAAAGCAGTGACTCCTTAAAGGAGATATTTTTATTCACTGGTTAAATGTATAACCATCTCACTTAATTTGAAAATCCTATGTCAAAGTCCTGAGCTCGGTGTGTCTGAGCCCAACTTTACACTACATATCAAATTAATCCTAATCAGGGATTCGATCTTGAGATACCATAATTTTTACCCTTCCTTAGGATGACCTAAATCGAAGCCGGCACGCGAGTCAAAATTACATCTCTAACGAATGAGTGATGAAGACCGTAGGATTTATCCGTGAATAAATCATTCTCTCACTTAATATTTTAAAAACTGAGGGTTTTAATCCTTTTGTTTATTTTAGAATATTAAACATATTTTTAATTTTCCGATTAAAATAAATATGGTGTTAATCGATTAAAAATTGCATGTTTAAATCCATTTAAAACAAACAAAATAACTTATTTAATTTTACAAAAAGAAATTAATTACCCATTTAAAAAAACATTAATTAATTATCTACTTAACATAAAAATTAAATAACTTAATTATCTACTTATTTTCCCATTTTAAAAAATTTCTTGGATAAATTATTTTATTTAAAACACTTTCCTAATATTCCTTGATTTGTAAAACTATACACCAAAGCAAAATAAAAATAAAATAAAACCATCCATGCAATTAATTTAAAACAAATAAATAAGAAATTAAATGTAACGATAAAAATAAATAAATAAATAAATTTAAGTCGTTACGATCCGGTCCGTTGATTTAATCTTTTAATCCGACGGTCTCGGATAAAAGATCAAATCTTTAGGGTTTATGGAACCCTAATCGGGCCGTCGAAGACCCGATCCTCCTCTTTAGCCCCCGGGACCCCATCACAACCTTGAACCACCACTGGAATGCCGGAAAAAGCTAACGAAAAAACCCAAACAACCCCTTATGTTCTGAAAATCCTGCTGCTATTTTCTGTCACTGTGCCGTCGGCTTGTTGGGCCTGTTTGGCCCACTTTTTGTTGTATCTGAACCCCCAAAAAATTATGGTAGGTAGGTAACATAATGATCTTCATCTCCTCCAGAAATCGTGTCAAAAGATGATGTCTAGTTCGTCCAAAAAAATCACCCAAGTCACTTTTTCCTGTACTACGACCAGACTACGCGACGAACATTGAACTTTTTTTCGGACCGCTTCCCGTTATCTTCTTACAACCCACGACCCACCGTTGGAAATATATTGGACTGAACTTAATTCTAGAGAAAAAATGGCGCCAAAAAAAGTTCACAAAATCCCCCGAACAGGGCCCGAAGACAGCGCTTCGAACCTAGCCAGAAGCTGAAGTCGCCGCTGGTCTGCTTGTTTCTTCCCCGTTTTTGATCCTCGTTCGACATGGTTCGTGTTACAAGATTGTTCCAGAAATATGCATGAAAATAAATATTACACCGTAAAAAACCTATGCCCTACGTAGGAGTCGTACAATGATTCCGGATTTAAAAACCGTCGGTACACTTTCGGTTCTAAATGATAAAAATAAATAAACCATACATGTATATGTAACCGGATCGTAATGACAACATCCTGCAAAGCCGAGGTTAGCACATCGTCTTTTCATGAAAAACGCGCGACCTGCTCTGATACCATTATTGTAGTCGACGTAACGAAAGTTTAAAAATCATTTTGATTATGCGTTTTTTAGGAAAAGCTACATAATATATCAAGTAGGTTAGAACCATACCGACCGAAACATTGTAGTAAAATTTATAATTTTTCAATCTATAGGAGAGACCAGCACGGGATCTTCTCAAGTATAACCCTCGCACGTCTCGACTCCAACGTGTGGACACCGATCCGAGTCGTGTTCTTTAGGCGTCAACACACTTAAAACTCTCAAAAACTTGAAGAACGGAAGAAAGAACGAGAGAGAGAGAGAGAGAGAGAGAGAGAGAGAGAGAGAGAGAGAGAGAGAGCTGTGGGGGCCGGCGGCTATAGTAGTATAGCAAGACTTAGCGTTCCAATTTAATTCTCATATTATGTATATAATCAACCTCCATGTATTTTTAGGAAAATAATATAATATTATTCTCCTTCCAAAAATACATAAAAAATTATATATAATATACATTAAATCACCCATATAGGGCCAGCCAATGAGAGAGGAGAGAGGGAGAATAAGTCTCTTAAAAAATCTTCTATGATATTCACATTCCATATCTTTGTTATCCATGATATATACAATATATCTAAACAAAGAATATTTGGTAAATCCCATCCCCTAGAGCTGGCCACCTAGGATTAAATCCTTAGGTGTGCCAAATACCAAAAGTGCACCTGAACATTTAATTTAATAACTCGAATATCCCGACGATAAATCTGATGATCGAATTAAATTAAATGAATATCAAAGCCAACCAAAAACCAGTGCGTGTTAAAGTGCTACGTCAGGGATCACGAGGAAGTATAGGACTCGGGCTAATCGTACGAGAAAACCAAATACCCTAACTCATGCCCCAAGCTAGATTTATTCTCGCACGAGCCAGGACTTATTCCCTTAAAGGTCCTCACTGAACTCCCAACCCTAAACTCCATTTGTGTCTCGAGTTTTCAATTATCAAACGCACTGAAGTCTCCCCACATTTATGACATGGATTGCTGATAATTGAATTAGGCTACTGACAACCCGGTTCGAAAATCCTCCTTTCCTCGCACCCGCACTGCTCAACTTATTGATATGCCGGATTAAATGATCCACTGGCCAGATTTGGCATAATCAGACTTATGAGAAAAGCACACGAGGGGGAACTCCACAACCTAAGTCGGACGTGGTTTCGTCATCTTATTATCAACCATCGAACGAATAATGCCAACACCCAACCCACTGGTCATATTGATCTCCCTATAGAAATCTCAGCCATTAGTGAGTCAAAGTACATAACATTATCTGAACATGATTTGATCAATCACGTCGGGATTAAGAGCACGTCCAATACATGATAATATAGGATGTAGATCAATCCATATATTCAATATAGAATTAATCATCCTATGGATCCCGCTCAATATGCTCCAAGTGTACTAACACATCGAGCTTGAACATCAAATTCCAGGACAGGAATTCAATCCGTTCGACCTAGCCAAGATCTGCTAATATAACAATGTGATACAACAGTACCAATGGATAGTCCGGGTCCATTGTGGTTGTGAGCCCACTTGTATATTTTTTAGAACCTTTGACCTGATCTTCTCTGCTTCATGCGACGAGTCAAATATTGGAAAAAATTACAGATAGTGCATACATATATCATATATACAATAAATATGAAACCGAATATGCACATCATCTCAATTGATTCTCATTAATATATTAGGGATACGGGATAATAAAATACATAAAAGCATGGCTTTTAAGAATACTTTCCTACCACTTATAGAACTTTCCCAAATGTAGAACTTGTCAGGAAAATTCTTAGGTCACTACCAAAGGAGTAGAGGCCCAAAGTGACAGTTATTGAGGAAGCAAAGGATGTCATGACCTTTCCTCTTGATGACCTCTTGGGTTCCCTCTTAACCCATGAGTTCTCACTAAGAGCCGAGGAGGACTCAATGCCAAAGAAGACGGTGGCATTCAAGTCCACTGCTGAGATCTCAAAAGAAGAGGACCCTAAAGAGGACAATGATGAAGATCATGCTCTTATCACAAGGAAAATGGGAATGTTCTTGAAGAAGAAGAAATTTGGAAGAAATAAGTTCACTCAAAATAATGGTCAATCAAGTAGAGACCCAAATCCAAAAGAGAAAAAGGATGACATTGCATGCTACAACTGCCACAAGTTTGGGCACATTAAACCAGAATGCCCGTTGTTGAAAAAGGAGAACAAAGAAAAGGAGAAGAAGATATATCTTAAGAAGGCTATGAATGTCATGTGGGATGACACGAATTCCAGTGAAGAAGAAGAGGAATGAAGCGATGGAGAACTTGTAAATCTATGCCTTATGGAAAATGATAGTGCGGTAATAATTTCTGACTTTAGTGATAGTGATAATGAGTCTCCATCAATTGAGGATCTTCAAGAAGCTCTTGCAAATTCTTTAAGAGGACTTAAACTTAATGATAAAAGTCTTGGAAGGTGATACAGAAAAATATGAAAACCAGGGTGAAAATACCCTTGAAAATGAAAACATTTTGATAAAACCGAAAATAGATGATTTAACTAAAATCATAACTAATTTTACTCAAGGAGAAAAATACTTAGATATGATTCTTGGTACTACGTGTACTTTTAACAAAGAAGGTTTGGGTTTTAACCCACATGAAAAGAAAATCATTGTACATAATTCTTTTATTAAAGAAACAAAGAACAAAGCTTCAAAATGTCACTTCTAAGGTAAAAAGCGACATGTTATTCATTCATGTAGTTCAAGACTAAATGGTAACAAGCCCACTTACAAGGTATGAGAAGAAAATGGTGACTCTCAACCTAAAATCCCTAAGAGACCAAAATCTGTCAACATAAAGCCTTCTAAGGCTTTTGCACACTCTCGGCCTCTTTACAGAAAACTATCACAGAAACACTATCCTCCTGCACAAAAACTTTTTGGTCCATAATTCCCTCACATGCATCCTTATACACCACACATGAACTTCTATCCTAACCCATATACACCCAAGATAAACTGGGTACCAACTTTTACTCCACCTAACTTCTTTGCCGGTGGATACTACCAAGAATAGGTCGTTCTTAGATAGCGGCAGCTCTTTGCACCTGACCAAAAATGCAAGCTTCTTCTCTTGCTTAAAGACCAAAGATAGAGGATATGCCACCTTCGGAGACAGCAAAATGGGCAAGGTAATTGGTATTAGAAACATAGGTAACCCTTCTTCCCTCTATATCAAAAATGTTTTACTTGTTCATAGATTGAAGCATGATTTATTGAGTATTAGTCAAGTGTGTGATAGCAATTTTAATGTATCTTTTGCTAAAAATAAGTGTATTGTAAAACATGATGAGCATGTTGTATTTGTAGCTCATAGGAATCAACGTATACACTATTATCCTAGATGACTTGGCACAACAAAAATGTAAAATGTTTTATTGCCCATGAAGAAGAAAGGTTGCTATGACATGGGAGATTAGAACGTGCAAGCACAGACTTAATTTCTAAACTTCCTAAAAAGGATTTAGTGAAAGGTTTACCAAAATCTAATTTTACAAAAGACAAGATTTGTGATGCTTGCCAATTTGGCAAACAAAAGAAATCTTCTTTTAAAAATAAAAATCATGTTTCAACTTCTAAGCCATTGGAACTTCTTCACATGGATCTTTTTGGTCTAACTCGAGTGGCAAGTGTAGGAGCTAAGTGTATGCATTTGTGATTGTCGATGACTACACTAGATTTACATGGGTGTTATTTCTTGCTCATAAAAACGAAGCACACACACACCCTGCAAAACTATGTCATAGAATCCAAAATAAAAAAGGATATGCCATAACTAGTATTAGTAACGATCATGATAAAGAGTTTGAAAATGAAGACATAGAAAAGTTTTGTGATGAGCACAGTATTGCACACAATTTCTCCGCACCAAAGACCCCACAACAAAACAGAGTAGTAGAACGTAAGAATAGATCCCTACAAGAAATGGCTAGGACCATGTTGAATGAACATAAGCTACCTCAATATTTTTGGGCCGAAGCCATTAGTACTTCGTGTTATGTTATGAATAGGTAATTATTTGAAAATACATGAATAAGACTCCTTCTGAATTGTGGACGGGGAGCAAGCCTAATATTGCATATTTTCGTCTGTTTGGGTAAATTTTATGTGTTACACGATAAGACTAACCTAGGAAAAATTGATGCTAAAAGTGATGAGGCTATCTTTTTAGGATATTCTATAACTAGCAAGGCATATAGGGTATATAATAAGAGAACCTTAGTTGTAGAAGAATCCATGCATGTAGACTTTGATGAATCAAGCCCCTTTTGAATGAAAGATGGTCAAATTGATGATTTAAACTTAATTGAAGAAGGGGTAGATAAAATTGACCTTAAAGGAGAAGAACCCAATGATGAACCTAAGGAAGAAGACCAAAAGGATCCAAAGGATAGTGAAAATCTAACCAATGGATCATCTTCACTTACCCATACTTGGAGATTGGTTCACAATCATCTTAAGGACCAAATCTTAGGTGATCTTACAAAAGGGTTAACAACAAGGTCTACATTTCAAAATGAATAATCTCATGTAACTTTTGTTTCACATATAGAATCTAGTAATGTTGACAAGGCTCTTGTCAATGAAGCTTGGATTTTTGCTATGCAAGAAGAGCTAAGCCAATTCGATGAAAACAATGTTTGGACACTTGTCCCTAGACCCAATGACCATTCCATAATTGGCACATAATGGGAATTTGGGAACAAGAAAGATGAACATGGTAATATTACTAGAAACAAAGCAAGATTAGTAGCCCAAGGATTCAATCTAGAAGAGGGCATTGATTATGAAGAGACATTTGCTCCCGTTTCTAGAATGGAAGCAATTCGCATGTTACTTGCATATGCATCTCATAAGAAATTCAAACTCTTTCAAATGGACGTAAAAAGTGCCTTCTTAAATAGTTTTATATAAGAAGTGGTTTATGTCAAACAACGTCTGGGTTTTGAAAACGAAAAATTTCCAAATCATGTTTTCAAACTCATAAAAACACTCTATGGTTTTAAACAAGCTCCTAGAGCGAGGTATGAACGATTGAGTTGATTTCTACTTGAAAATGATTTCAATAGAAGAAAAATTGACACAACTCTGTTCATTAAGTATTTGAATGATGATATGCTAATAGTTCAAATTTATGTTGACGACATTATATTTAGTGCCACTTACATGTCAATGTGTGATGACTTTACCCAATGCATGCATCAAGAATTTGAAATGAGCCTCCTTGGTGAATTTAATTTTTTCTTGAGAATACAAATTAAACAAACACCAAAAGGAATTTTCTTGAATCAATCAAAATATACAAAATACCTTTTGAAACATTTTCATATGGAAGATGCTAAACGTTTTGGTACACCCATGAGCACATCAACTAAACTTGATAAAGATGAAAATTGCAAGGATGTTGATACAAAAACTTATAGAGGTATGATTGGTACTCTATTGTACTTGACAATAAGTAGGTCGGATATAATGTTTAGTGTATGCATGTGTGCTCGCTTAAAAGCTTATCCCAAGAATCTCATCTATTTTCCGTTAAACGTATCCTAAGATACTTAAAATGTATAATAGACCTAGGCTTATGGTATCTAAATCAAGATTCTTTTGACTTGTTGAGTTACTCCGATGTGGATTTTACCGGGTGAAAAGTAGACCACAAGAGTACCTCTGGAACATGCCATTTTCTTGGAAAATTTATAATCTCATACTCAAGCAAAAAGCAAAATTCAGTTGCGTTATCAACGGCCGAAGATGAATATTTGGCTACCGGTAGTTGTTGTGCGTAAATATTGTATATAAAACAATAACTAGAGGATTTCAAGTTATCATTTGATTGCATTCCTATTATGTGTGATAATACAAGTGCCATTTGTTTAACAAAGAATCCTATTCAATACTCTACGACTAAACATATTGAGATAATGAATCATTTCATTGGAGATAATGTTGAAAAAGGAGATGTAGAATTGATGTCCATTAATACGAAAAAACAAATAGCCGATATATTCACCAAACATGTTCAAGAAGATTGATTTAATACCCATTGTAAAGGTCTTGGTATGTTGAATTTATGTGCTATTTAATTTGTCCATCATTCTTGCATTATATGTATAAAACTCTTACTTTACTGTCACATGCTATGTTTGGTTCTGTTTTGTGCTGATGCGAATAAAAGGGTCGAACCTTTTTGTTAAAATTTCGACACCTTTGAAACCTCAGAAAAGTGTCGAACCTTTTGGCCAAAAGTTCGACACTGCACGAAAAGTGTCAACACTTTCTTGAAAAAGTTCGACACTTATAGACGAGTGAGGAGAGGGAAAAAGTGCAGCTTTTTAAGTTCAAAACTTTTGTAAAAAGTGTCGACACTTCTGTCAGACGAAGTTCAAACCTATTTAAAAAAAAATATTCTAACCTTTTTGAGAAAAGTTCGACACTTTCATTAAAAAGTTCGAACCATTCTGTTTTTATATATACAATTCCTTTTGATTTCTCGATTCATATTTCTCGCGCCTCTCTCTCTTTATATGGAATCTCTCATCCCCTAAAAATCAACCACCAAAACTTCTCAATCCTCTCTCAAATCATCTCAATCGATCATCCAAACATCGTGAGAAGCAAATCATCAAAGAAGAGCGGTGCTCCAGGCCCGTCGAGCCCTAGGGTTACAAAGAAACGAAGAACTTGAGGGATTTCTATTCTAGAACTAACGACTTTATCTGACATTCCTCAACCCAATGTTGCAGCAAAGAAGGTCATCTCATTCAAAACCTCTCAATTTCATCTTGTTTATGTCAAATCTTTCATTGATAGACAAATTATCTCTGGTCGTGCTATTCATTTCGAATTCTTTGAATCAAATGGGATGATTTTTCCATAACTCATTTCAACTCTCAAGTGGACTAAATTTCTTAAATTCTCTGTTCCTCACTACCCTACTACAGTCAAATCATTTTATTCTCATATTGTGATGCTTTCAATTCTATCTATCACCATTACCAATTGAGTAAATCGTGTGGATATTGAACTCACCCCACGTTTATTGAATTATATTCTAGAAGTTCCTGATGGCGATGTATGTGTGATCTATAACCCTATGAGGATTGAGAATAATGAATTTCCACACAATGATTTTGTTAAAACAATTTGCGAAAATGACAATATTGATACAACAAAGAATTTTGAAGCAAATTCTTTAAAAACTGAAATGCTAGTGCTCCACCACTTAGTAAACCACATTTTTGCTCCTCAAAAGGGCAAATTTAGGGAAGTTTCTAAATTTCATGTATTTATCATGTGGTGTATTGTTAACAACAAAAATCTCAATCTCAGGTACTTGTTTATCTCACATATGTTACATGAGCATGGTCGTGGTAACTCAACTCTTGTTCACGAGATTCTTTTTACAAAAGTTTTTCATTATTTCAATATTGATTTGTCAAAAGAAAAAGTGGTACGCTTTGCTAGTTCGGACTTATATGGGCTTACGACCTTAAGTCGTATGCACATATATAAGAACCAGGAAGGTGTTTGGACCACTTATCGCAAAGGTCCCACTCTATCTCTTGTTGCTCCTGCTACACCCTTTGATCATACTTCACCACAACTAGTCCTTACTTCTGAACAAACTCCTCTTTCACCTTCTATTGATCCATCTCCACCTGCTGCAAACATTGCATCTTCTTCATCTACTCCCTTTACTGCTGACTTGAGTGATGTTTCCATATTTTACTCCTTCTAATCTCAAGTTTTTCAGAGACTTGATACTATGTCCACATCCATTAAGTCTCTTGAAAAGGATGTGAATGAACTAAAAACCTTCTCCAAAGAGGCATGTGTATGTTTGATCCTACCCTCCTTCAATCTATTAATGTTTCTAATTCCAAAATTGAAGTTATATAGACTTGGATGAGGGATTATGCCACAAGTTTCAGAGGAATAGTGTCTTACCGATGTGAACCACAACAACATGCGCAAAGTAGTGCAGCTACAAAACCACAAGAGAAACCCAAGTACCAGCCCCATCTCAAGTCTCTACTCAAATTCATGCCCAAGAAAGGCCTAACTCCGAAAGGGAGATGCAGATAAAAAGGGCAGCTAAAGAGAGATTTCAATCATTGCTTGCCAGTGTCAACCTTCAACCTCAAGACATTCCCTCTCATGAACCTGTCGAACCACAACCTGAAGAAGTTGCCTCTCCAATATATGCCCAAGTACCTATCGCTGTTCAAGACCATATCCAACCATCATCCATAGACCAACCAACTAAGGCTCAAGCCTCTACCCAAGAACCTATCATCAGTCTTGAACCTACACCAAGTACCTCCTCTCAGGAACATATTCCCATTCTTGAGCCTATCACCTCTTTTAAACAAACCACCTCTCAACAACCAGCCTCCTCTCAACAACCAATCATTGATCTTGAACCCACTTAAGAAACCTCTCATTTACTTGATCCAATGCAACCTACCTCTACTCACGAAGACAGTCCTCCGACAACTTTCAAAAGGAAGAGATTGAAGAAAGTGCAAAAGGGGGGAGAATATACACAATCATGATTTTTTATTTTGTGTTTCTCTTGACATTTTTTTTCTGATATGGTTGAATGGTTATCTTGAAAAACACTAATATGGTTTCATATTTTGTCCTCCCACTTCATTTTGGCTATTACAAAGGGGGAGAAGACATGAATTGATTTGTGATGTTTAGGTAGTTTGACCATGTTTATGTTTTGTGAATGAAATGCAAGTCCCTTAACTTAATTGCCTTCCTTAATTGCCATATGTTTGATTGTTTAGATTCCTTTATTGCTTAGTATATTTGTAATTATGGTTAGATTGTGATTATAAATCCTTGATTATAACATGCCCTTCAACTATTGATACAAAAGATTGTGACATAAATTTGTTTTTGCAACTGCTTCACTCTTTTGATATATACATATGCAAGTCTCTATTCTGATATGGATGTTTGTGTGAGGGAGAGAAAAAAAATTTTCTTTAAATATTTTATTTGTTGATATTATTATCAAATTTCCTTTTCTCTTTATATCTCTCTGATGCTATCCCTAAATTAAATGAAGAACATATATACATTTGTCTAATGTTTATATGTTGATTAATTCTAAAGTGCATGACGACCAATAATCGGGATTAACCCTCGTACACCCGCTCTGCTTTAGAATTTGAAATTATATACGCATTATATTAATGCATATTGTTTCATTACATAAACATATGCATATGTTTAGGGGGAGCTTTTTGATTACCTTATTCCATCTTATAAACAAATCAAGTTCCTTCCTTAGTTTTGACATATAACAACAAATTGATTTGGTTGGTACTAATGTTTTATTTGTATCTTAGTAAGTTTTTTAGGATTTTAAGGGATTAAATTCAATCTATTTGAAGTATTGAAAGTATAAAATTTTATCACAAAAAGTCCTTAATCAAATCTACTACAAAAAAGATTTGACACTTTCAGTTATAAAGTTCAAGTGTTAAAAATCTCTCCAGCATGAAAAAGGTCGACACTTTCAGTTATAAAGTTTGACACTTTCAGTTAAAGGATGAAAAAGTTTGAAACATGTACTCAAGATTTGAACCCAAAAAAAGGTTTGACACTTTTACCAAAAAGTTCGACACTTTTTCAAAGGGAAGTAAAATTCGACACTTTTAAGCCAAAAGTTCGACACTTTTTG
>JAULLE010009801.1:0-11515 GCA_035668155.1 Sarracenia purpurea
ATGCGGAGCGGAAGGCCTTGGCCATCTCCTACTGTACAACCCCCACGGAATCCTCCATCGTGGACCGACCTCACGGACACCTCATCGCTAGTTAGAAGGCTTAGACTACACTCCCTACTCCCCCACAGGTCTCAAAGTTAAAGCACATATATACACAATATCCATCAACCAGGTACACAAATAGTGGACCTAACATCACAAAATCTAGGCCATAACTGCCTTAATCTCAACAGGGTTCTTACAACCCAAACCGGTGGATATAACCACCATACACAATAATCACAAACATCCAGCACAAGACACAAGTAATGTGCTCCAATAGATCATAAGGATCTACTCACATGTACTCATAAACATAAAGTGCAAAGGTATCTACACAGATCATCTACGATGGATATTACATACCAAGTCTAGGCTATAACAAGGGAGCCTAAAGATCACCAAACTGTGATCAAACAGCAACACAAAGGTGTTCACATGAGTGTGACAAACAACATACAGATATCAACCAGAGGGACATCCTAATCCACACACATATCTCCATCGTAAACAATATAGGCTATCATAAGGGAGCCTGTACAAGTCTAGTCACACCATCAACTCATCGATATCAAAGCTAAGGCATGTTAGCTTAGACTCCTTAACTACCTCACGTAATCCCACGGATTCACAATCCAAATTAATGGTTTCTCTAAGGGAGCCACATAATCACCAAGTATACTAACTAAACTCCTCATGACCAGATGCGTTATCTAGGTTTTGGATCAAACATAACTCAAGCAACTCAAGGAAGTCACCGACTCAAACGGCCAACATAGATTAGCCTAAGCATCTCTCATTACTTCAAGTGATCAACCGAAATTTGACTTAACACAAGATATAGATATACTTTCATGAGTTTAAGTTCAACTACCAAATCAATAGGCTATGTATAGGGGAGTCTAGGAACTCTTACATACCCCGAATGATATTTCACAATATACCTCACCCACCACGACGTAGGCTATTGAACCTAAGGGGCATCAAGTGCATCAACCAAAATTCAACACCACACAAACACATTTCCCCATTGTCGTGAATTTAGAGCCCAATGCTGTTCAAATTTACATAATTAGTTCAAGTTTTAGGATATAAAATCGGTACCACGTGTTTGCCTCAAATGTAATGCAACGATCCAAAATCAACCCCTAACTTAACCACGAGTGTAGATTACCAAGCTAAATATCAATACTTAACTCACTCAATTCGCCGCAATTCATAATTAGATCGCTTGAATCCAAAGATTCAAAATGTTTAATATAAAACTTATATTCCAACTTCCTAGTCTCTTAACAAAGTTCAATCACACTAGTCCCAAAAATCACCAAATTCGTATCGTAGCTTTCGTTTTAAACCTAGATCACATAATCGAGGCCAATATCAATTAACTATCACAATAGGATCAAAATCCTAATCACCAAATTATTGTTTAATTAATAAGTGTTAATTCCATAAATTTGAAAATCACCATAATTGACTCATAGGCTAATTTCTGTGCCAATCACACATAATCAATCTTAATTTCTAAAAATTATAGCTATTAGGTCAAAATCCCCAATTCTAGGCCAAAAGCCCTAGCCGAAACCCTAATCTCTCCAAATTCGAAATCAGTCCAACAAATATTATTCTTGCAAGCTAATATAACCATCAAGATGCTTTTAGAAGCAACTCTAATGGCTAAAAGCCGGAATTTAACCAAAAGAAACAAAAATCAAAACTTTCGGCGCAAACCCCTCATACGAAATAGGGCTTTTCGTTGATCATTAAATTCTCAAAATCAGTACAATCTATATCAGTGAATAGATTTAGAATGTCGATAATCCTACCTTTGTTGAAGAGAATTGGAGAAATCAAACCATTCGGAGCTGAAATCGATTCGCCGAAGTCCCGAAATCGCGTCGTCTTCTCGTTTTCCCCTGTTCTGGTTTTCACCACAGTTCTCCGACTTCCCTCTGCATCACCGGCGGCAGGTGGTGGTCCAGAGATGGTCGGCATAGGCGTCACTGGCCGGCGGCCCCTCCTCCCTTCTCCGATCGTCTCTCTCCCTCGTTTTCTCTTCCTCACCCTCTGCGTGAGTCCCGACTAGGTCGCGTGTGTTTTTTGAAAACAAGAAAAAAATTGTTTTTGTTTTATTATTTTTTTTGAAGGATGTAATGAAATATACATATATATTTATCTTTATAAAACCCCCTTTTTGTCAAATATGTCTCCAAACCTCTAACAAAATAAATTTTATTAACCGGAAAAAAAATATATTCCACCGAGGCAAAGATAAAACATTTCTCTTATCCGAAAAAAAAAATTCCGAGTCAAAACGAGGTTATCCAAAAAAAACCATTTTTATTTAAATTAAATTATTAATTAAAAGGTTCAGGTCATTACAGATCAGCCTAGAAGGTCATCCCTGACTGATTAGCCCTAATCGGATAGCCGATCAGCATTTCTGCTAGACCGATCGGGGTGTCATCTATCATTCATATCCTCTCTTGGGGCCCCTCCAGAGAGTCTACGATACGCGACAATACGCGGGCTCTCCTATCAACGAAAAGTAATAATGAAACTCCTGACATTCTACTTTTGTATCTAGGAAGCTACTATCTCTCCGACCGACACGCGGCCATGGACACCACGTGTCTCCCCTCTCCCAATGAGATATGTAAGCACAGAAAGCCAAGGTACATTCATCCGGATAACCCTAACTAACACTACATTTTTTTACTTGGTCTTTTACGTTCGTTTTCTACCATTCGACCATCGACTGACTTAACCATCGAAGAGGGCACGTCAGAAACCCTTTTGGCCCCCTGTCTAACGGCTTTTCTCCTATTTCGCAAGCCTACAGATCTTGGAGTAGACCATATGAGATTTGGACGCCATTATTTGGCACCGTCTGTGGAAAACTATGTCGATCGGCAGGGTAGGGGACTCTGATTCTCATTGACCCGGACTCTCAAGTCTCAGTCGATGAGTAGAGGATCTACGGTGCCGATCGATAGAGTAGGGGACTTAGATCCTCATTGACCCAGACTCCCAGGTCCCAGCCGAACAGAAGATCTACTGTGTTGATCGGTAGGATAGGGGACTCAGATCCTCGTTGACCCGGACTCTCAAGTCCCAGTTGCCGAGCAGAGGATCTACTATGCCGATGGGCAGGGTAAGGGACTCATATTCTCGTTGACCCGGACTCTCAAGTCCCAGTAGTCGAGAAGAAGATCTATAATGCTGATCGGTAGGGTAGGTGACTCTGATCCTTGTTGACCCAGACTCCCAAGTCTCAGTAGCTGAACAGAATAACTACTGTGTCGATCGGTATGGTAGAGGATGCAGATCCTCATTAACCCGGACTCTCAAGTCCCAATAGCCGAGCAGATGATCTACTTTGCAGATCGGTAGAGTACAAGACTCAGATCTTCGTTGACCCGGACACCTAAGTCCCAGTATCCGAACAGAAGATATACTGTGCCGATCGGCAAGGTAGGGGTCTCAGATCCTCGTTGACCTAGACTCTCAAGTCCCAATAGCTAAACAGAAGATCTACTTGCCGATTGGAAGAGTAAGGGAATCAGATCCTCGTTGACTATGACTCTCAAGTTCTAGTAGCCGAGTAGAGGATCTATTATGCCGATCAACAAGATAGGGGACTTAGATCCTCGTTGACCCAGACTCCCGAGTCCTAGTAGCGGAATAGAAGATATATTGTGTCGATCGGCAGGGTAGGGGACTCAGATCCTCGTTGTCCTCGACTCCCAAGTCCCGATAGCCGAACATAAGATCTAGTATGCCGATCGGCAGGGTAGGGGACTCGTATCCTCGTTGACCCAAACTCTCAAGTCCTAGTAGCCGAGTATAGGATCTACTATGCCGATCGGCGGGGTAGGAAACTCAGATCCTCGTTGACCTGGACTCCCAAGTCCTAATAGCCGAACAATAGATCTATTGTGCCGATCGGTAGGGTAGGGAACTCAGATCCTCGTTGACCTAGTGTCTCAAGTCCTAGTAGCCAAGCTAAGGATCTACTGTGCCCATCGGTAGGGTAAGGGACTCAGATCCCCGTTGACCCAGACACTCAAGTCCCAGTAGCCGAGCAGAGGATCCACTGTTCAGATCGGTAGGTTAGGGGACTCAGATCCTCGTTGACCCGGACACCCAAGTCCCAGTAGCAAAACAAAAGATCTACAATGTCGATCGGTAGGGTAGGGGACTCAGATCCTCATTGACCCGGACTCCCAAGTCCTAGTAGTCGAACAGAAGAACTATTGTGCCGATCGACAGGGTAGAGGACTGAGATCCTCATTGACCCGAACTCTCAAGTCCCAGTAGCCACAAGAAGATCTACTGTGCCAATCATCGAGGTGGGAGATGAAACCTCTTATCAATCGGACTAAGGTCCCCTCTAGGGCTGAAGCCGCTCAGTTTATTTAAAACTTCTATGTCCAAGAGGCACGGCTTCTCAGCCATTATATACCTAGGGGTAATCACTGTTCGGTTCGCGAGAGATTTATCTGCCCAAGGGCCTTCAGTTATCTACAATGTTTTTACAAGCATCTATGCCCAAGGGCAGAGCTGCTCACTCCAAGAGGACTTCTATGCCCAAGAGGCATGGTTGCTCAACTATTATATACCCAGGGTAATCCATGTTCAGTCCACGAGAGACCTATCTGCCCAAGGGTCTTCAGATAACTACGATGTTTTCTACAACAACCTATGTCCAACGGCACGGCTGCCTGGCCCTTAAGGGACTCGCCTTCCCGAGGTCAAAGCGACTCGCTCCTGGGAAGAATATGCACAATGATCTATGAATACTCAGGCTACATAACAATACTCGAAGTCAAATAAGCACATCAAATAAGGAAACAAGCACCCATGCAATTACCCTATCGCCTGGGGAATCAACCGTTCCCAACACAGGCCCTATCAAAATAATCAAGTGTATCGAAACCTACATCCATAGCATCTGAAAACATACTAAATGTTTGTAACATTAGAAACAGAAACATGGGTGGGGGCAACACCGGGACAGGCTCTTCGTTTGTCGTGTTTCCCTTGCTCATATTGACCACGTTTTTCCATTTGCATCGTCACTCTGCTCGCTCTGCCCGTTCTCGATACGCGCCAACCCCCTGAGCGCTAGTCCCAAGTTCTCTCACGATTGGTTCCCCCAGGCGCTTTATGGTGCCGAAATCTTGAAAGGGCCACTTGTTCTGAGAAATCTCCCGAAAGTCGGAGACTTATTACCTGCATCAGAAAAACATTTACAACAAGAACAGAAATTAAAGTCAGAGACTGATTACATGCATCAGAAAAACACGAAAATATCAATCACCCTGGCCGATCCTTGGCAAAAGCGAGACGATATCTCTTCGGGGACAAGTCCTCACAGAACATCTCAATCGTGCGTGGTGAGTCCCCGCTCAATTAAAGCTACTCATGTGTCTCCATCATCGAACACCGTGGGCCCACGAGGAGCCTCCTCACCTAATGTTGTCCCTCCACGGTGGACTCCCTAAGACCTCTGCCCCTACCTGGGCCTCTTCGACCCTCGTTAACTCTCCCACTGCGGACAGCTATTTTGGGGTCATTGCCTACACAGTCCTCGTTTAAGCGACACCGTATATTTCGACTACTGGTGGCTCCATCACCTTCGCGCCCCTAGGCGATATAGCCAACGCCCTTCACCTCATCATTATCCTTCCCGTCTTACGGTAGGATCCTGCTGGCAACGAAGGAAATGCTAGCGACACGAAGGCTAATCGGTCAGTGGCATATGATTACAGGTTCTTATTTCACACTATGTAGCCAACAAGAATATCAATCGTCGAATGACATTTAATGCCTCCATAAAGACATGTTGAGGGTTACCAATGTGACGCTCGCATTTCCCTTAAACGCGGTTGCCTCCCTCCAACAACGCACCGTGTGTCCTCTTCTACCCACGATCTCCAAAGTGACTAAGGCTCAATATTTGCTACTGCGTACACCTGACCACAGGCTGGTATTCTTCAGTGCATTCGGTTTTCAACCCATACCCTTAAGAATAGGGGACTACTGATGGGTACATATAAATACCTTGTACCTAAGAGCTCCGGACTTTGGCCCAGAAAGACCAACCGACTTTATGATTACGACCTGACCCAACACTATACCCGGAGCACAACCTTTGGGCCAGGTCTCTTATGATCAGGGGTCTTTCGTCTCTCTGTCGATCAGCCCGACAGCTGTCAATCAGCCCAGTAGGTCATACTTGACTCATCAGCCCTCACCGGCTGGCCGATCAGCATTTTAGTTGGACCGATCAGCGTGTCATCGATCAATCATATCCTCTCCTGGCCCCTCCCGAGAGTCCACGATACGCGCCAACACGCGGGCTCCTTTATCAATGAAAAAGTAATAATGAAGCTCCTGACATTCTACTTTTGTATCTGGAAAACTACTATCTCTTCGGCAGGCACGCGGCCAAGGACGCCACGTGTCCACCCTCTCTCCTCTCTCTCTCAACAAGAAATGTAAGCACAGAAAGCCAAGATACGTTCATCCGTATAACCCTAACTAACACTACATTTTTTACTTGGTCTTCTACATTCGTTTTCTACCATTCGACCATCGACTGACGTAACTATCGGAGAGGGCATGCCGAAAATCCTTCCGGCCTTCTGTTTAACGACTTTTCCCCTGTTTTGCAGGCCAGCAGAGCTTGGACCCGACCATACGAGATTCGGACACCATCAATCTTATTTTATAAATATATCTTATTATTGTTTAGTTATGAGCTAGTTACACCTCCGAAAACTCTTGTCCGATAAACCATGACACAGGATCCGTCGATTTTCAATTTTTTTTTATCGGTAAAGAGAAAATTTTTATTACTGGAAAAAGCATCAATAAGGATTGGACCGAGTACAATGCTATAAAAACCCAAGACAGAGACAAACATGCGCCTATAGCCTAACCTCATATCCGAAGATGGCAAGGGGCCAACCTCAGATCCGAAGATGGCAATAGGCCAGGGAGGGCATCAAGAAACAAAAACTACTGACGAACTAGACATGACTCCAAACAGGGTTTAAACACACAAAACTAGACACGTAACAATTGTAATCCTTTGCTGATTCATCAAACTTCTACTAATTAAATTTTTCTGACCATGGTAATCGCCAGAGATGCACAAGCTACGTTGCAACAATTATATGAAATAGGATGACTTTACTCTTCTAGTCTTTCCATTCTCTCTTCATCTCTGCCTCTCTCTCTCTCACACACACATTATCAAATTACATTTGCTAAATTATTATTTTCAAAAAATATATTATTATTTATTTTTAAAATTAAATATAATTTCATCATGTAATTACCAATTAATTTTATGTATACAAAATAAATCGTTCAAATTTTTATCAGTAAACATATCTCCAAAATTGCCCCAACAAAAAAAGAAACTAGTGTTGTTATCCTTTACTATACGGACAAATAAAAGAGAAATTATTCAATATGATCCAATAAATAAATACCATTTGTCCCTACATATTAATGTGTAAAATTGTTGCCCCTTACACCTAAAACTACTTGCTAAAATTATTCATGCATTGATTAAGCACAACATCTAAGTGAACGTGATATTTCTTACCCACTGAATAACTTCTCCCAACAATTGATGCCCTCGATTATCTAATCAAGATGAATACGAGGGCTGGTAAGAAAATGCATCCATAACACTTAATTACAGCTATCTTTTCAAGTTCTCAGGGGTGAACTACACTACCCTACTCAAACATACACTATTTTCGGTGCACTTTTCTAGAACATTCAATGCTTTATAAGGTTTTTAGCTAGCCATCATAACAAGCCAAGGTTCAACAACAAAAACATATAAAATGCAAACGAAAACAGTAAATTGTCATCGTCCATGGTATGCAATATAAATGTTCTCCTACTAGGAAACAACTGAACATTAACCGCTGCAAAGGGGAAATGAAGACGAAGGTTAAACCTATAGATCAATCGCTAGACTTTTGACAAAATTTACTTGCCAAGAAAGTTAGGCTGGCCTCGAATCAGGTACAGTGAGATATCTAGCATGTGGTTTACACATATTTGAGATCATTGTTGATATAGAAAATATTGACCAACCAAACCCATTTATCCAATGAAACCTTACTAATATATCATTCATGAAGTAATGCCAACCAACCACTTGATAGAATCAAGAATGAACCTCAACCATACAAGCATACATATGACTGCAAATGGAAAAATAAAAAAAAAAAACAAATCTTTAATAGAGTTGACCTGTAATAGTACGAACCATTCTAATTTCGAATTTTAAATTAAACCCGATTTTAAAATTTATTCCTTAAAGGTTTTTGTAAAACCAGTTAAAATTTTAAAACGAATTAAAATTTGATCTTGATTCGGAATCGTTGATTCGAACCAATGGTTCTAGAACCTCAGGAATATTATTCCAGGATGTCAGGTCAAATTTCGGGACATTCGGATTAGAGATGGCCTCAATTTTTAAAATTTCGGACCGGATCATATAGTAGGGGTCCGCTTGAGCAGACCCTAGACTGCTCGAGCGGTCTACTCTGGACAGACTGTTTAAAAATGTTGTGAAGGTCGATTTTTAGCATTTTTTTACAACCCTATATTTCTCTAAACTTCCTAAACCTCCTAAGGCAACGCTAGGTTAATTTGGGATAAATTCGAGAATAACTTAGTATGTATTTAGTAAATTCGAGAAGAACCTAATCATTGGTGCATGTATACATGATTAGATTGTTATTCTTGCTATATTAGTATGTTATGAAGTATCCTACCATGTTGATTTCATGATTAATTGGTTATGACGAATTCATGTTTTGACATATGGTTTAAGATTTGGGGGTTTGTTGGGATTTGGGAAAAATAATCAATTGACCTCATTTTTGCGAAATTGATCTCATATGGGTACAATTGAACCTCATATGTACTTACAATCGACATTAGCATAATCATATTGTAACTTGTCGATTTGCGGTTGGCGGTATCTACGTTGTTACATGAGTAAGCCTAGGTTTATTCTCATATAGGAATTTAATTATGTAATAATTTACTAATTCTTTCATCACATGCGCATTGTGAAGTTGATAGTGTATTTATTATGCACGTTGTGGTTGCGGTTGTTGTGACTCTTAACGAATCAACAGGGAGCTAATCCCCTTGTTTGAAGTTCGTATGTTGGGGTATGCTTATTGAGTTGTTGTGCATCGACGGGGAGTCTATCCCCCGGTTTAGTCCATAAGGTGGGGCTGACTCCCGCTGGAGAGTCATCGGGGAGCCAATCCCTTCGGTCGCAAACCGTAAGTTGTGGCATATTTGGTGAGTGGATGGGGAGCCCATCCCTTCGGTCACAAACTATAAGTTGGGGCTAGTTCAATGAGTTAACAAGGAGGCCATCCCTTTAGTCACGAACCATAAGTTGGGGCATGTTAGGTGAACTAACGGGAAGATCATTCCCTCGGTCAAAGCCCGTAAGTTGAGGCCGGTTGAAGTGTACATGGTTACTACAACTCAGCTTCAATTTCATTGCTCTTCACACTCCATAGACTTCATCTTCAACCACCATTGATACGTTGGCTACTCTTGTTCTTCATAGCATACTCCAATCGGAATTTCCATTAATCTTCAATATCTTTTCTTCCTCTTCTTCTTCTTCTTCTTCTTCTTCTTCTTCTTCTACTAATTCTTCTTCTTCTACCATTTTGAGCATGATCCCTGATATCCCTTTTTGACATTCTTTTGAGCTTCCATGTGCAATATAAGAATCTGATCCATTCTTTGGCTTGACTTTTTGTCGTGCTTCAAAAGTTGATATAACCTAAAAATACTTTCTAAGACACAAGAAAATATTAGCAACACCAAATCAATGTGTTGTTATAATCAAAATCAAAGTGAGGTTTGATTGAAAAGACATTTAAGCTAACAATCTCTCCCTTTTTTACTACGACAACAATTGATTTGTAAAGACATGGAGGGTATGAAAATTGTAAGTTCTATGATACCAAAATATATGAAAAGTCTACGTGCAAATCAATCCATCCAAACTTTTCCCCCTTTGGCATAGCAAAAAGGAAAAGGAGGAAATGAAGTAAAGTTCAAGACAAAAATATGTGAAGGCCATGAAAAAAAATCTCCCCCTTTGCAAAAGAATTTTATAAAAATTCAATTTGGTAATGAGAAAGAATTTTCTTCCTTTTGAAAAGTGTGAAATGTTCGCCATCCTCTTTTCGATCTTATCTCCTTATTTTATCTAGATTTAGATCAAGATCATAAAGATGTGTTCTCCCCTGATTGATTGCGATAACTTAATAAGTATAGATGAATCTAAGCAATCAGGTCAATTCGAAAAGCAAGCAACGTCAAATTTGGAAAATTTTACTTTTCCTTTTAATTTAAAAAATGCGGGACCATGCTTCTACTTTTGCAAGTTTAAAAGATTTTTATTGATTTGCTCCCCCTTGTGAAAATAGTTGACTGTGGATCAAAAGGATTTTTCAATATATTTTTTTATTTGGTCATGGAATATGGAAATAATTTCAATATTAACCTTTTAAAGAAGATATTGTTATGAGCAGGTAAAAAAATTTCTTTCAAAATGTTGGCCCAACATATATTCATATCAATTTTTAACTTATCATTTCCTTTGAAAATGTAGTGATTAAATGAGCATGAAAAAAGAAGAAAAGTTACATTGCAAGAAAACAGGATTGGCATCCAAGGCATATCAGAAAATATAACAGATTTTCTATTTTTCTCCACCTAAGAGATGTAAGATATGTATGTCGAATACCAATATAAAATGTTTTCATACAAAAAATTTGAAAAGAATTTATCTTCCTTGTTATAAAAAATTGTTGGCCCTTTTCATGAAGATTGGGAAATATTTTAGAGCATGCACACAAATTGAGGAAAGAGTATGATTCTCCTCCATTTTGTAAAACTACGTAAAGTTCAAGAAGCATGTGTTGGTCCAAAACATTTTTTTACGGTCTTTTATGTCAAAAAGTGTGTCACTTGTTTAAAACAAAATTTTTGTTAGGGCATGCATAATATATATCAATGTTGAGGATTTTGTTTTGAAATATGAGGGATCTTATTTTGCCAAAATGAGCAATATGCATTAATATAATGCATATATGTTGAACAAATACAAAAGCAGAGTGGGTAAACCTGATGAACCTGATTATTGGTCGTCATGCACTTTAGGATTTTTCAACATATAAGCACAACAAAAGTGAATATTTCTCTTTTAACAAACAATGATAAAAGTTGATTTTTATTAAGTTCCCTTTTTGTTTATTAATGAGGCAAATTTATGTAAAAAAAATAGCATTTGAGAGCATATTACAAATGGAGTACAAAGCAAGAAAATCCTTTTTTATGAATCATTCAATAGCTTGATTGAACCTTTAAGATACAATGGCAGTTTTTTTCAATAATAATG
>JAULLE010010891.1:0-23174 GCA_035668155.1 Sarracenia purpurea
TGGATTAAGGTCAGGATGTTACAGATAACCCACCAAGTATACAGTCTCGTGGTATTGTGATTTAGAGAATGAAGTTACCAGTAGGAAACAATCAGATCACCACATATACTCCCATCCGTAGTTGTTTGCCCTCGAGGCACCAACATTTGAGAGTAACACCCCAAAGTAAGATCATGTTTTAATTCGATTTAAAACTTTAAAACTGCTTTATTTCCTTTTTAAGGAAAATCTTATTTTTTTTAATTAAAAGATGAAATCACAACAGGTCACGTAACTTACTGAAGTTTCCAAACTGTTATGTAGATCATGTGGTCCAAGACTTCACTTTACTTTACAAGCACCTTCATAACAATCAACTTAACTTGAATTCATAATATTTCTTATTAGGGCATCTGTAACACCCCAAAACCCAACGCATTGGAAACTAACCGCGGAACATAAATCCAAAGCCTAAACAAAGTCGAAAATGAAACTAGCTAGTTAAAACATAGGAAAATAGTATAAATAATATGCTTGAAAAGTGCCCTAAAGACCTGCAACAAATTCCCAAAGTATATAAAAATTGGAACAATTTTCGGACTGTCCAAAAAATAGAACCTCGCTCGAGCGCGCTAAGCGCCCGCTCGAGCGTGAACATGGTAGGGGATTTCTTGCTGAAGGATGGGTGCCAAAATCAAAAATTTTATATAACTTGCTTTTTTTTCAAGACGAAAACCTGACCAAACATGCATCTCTACCAAGCATAAACTCAACAAATCGAAGCCCAAATCACCCCCGGCACATCGGCCTCACCACAAGTATTAGATGAACAGGATAAAACTATTAAATAAATATACCGAGGCTCTAATTCCTAGAACCAACAAGCGTATAAACGAAAAATACAAACTACAAAACTCAATTCGAGCAACCTGCGAGTCTAAGAGTTTAAACATATAAACCGAAAGCAAGGCAATAAACATAGTTGCGAACCCAAAATATAAAGCTGAAACGTAAGCTATAATGAAGTAAAACTCTAAGGAGCCTCCCTCCTCAGCCAGCTACATCCTTGTCGTGATCACCGGTGTTTTCAGAGACAATTTGAGTCACATGCTCGTTGGAAATAAACTACTGGTGAACTAAACATGTTTTATGAGGATGGCATGCAATATGAACATATAGTTTAACTGAAACCAGTAAAGATACCATTATCGCACCATCATAATTGCAGAGAAACAATATACATCATAAACCAGATACCTTATACAACAAGTATAAGCACCTAACCCAAGTCTAAGCGACTGGTCCAAGCTTAGACAATTTACAGGATATTCTAATACGGAATATCAAAACAACCATCAATATGATAACAACAACAACAACCACAATCATAAGAACACAACATGATATATTCTACCCAACCAACCGGATACCCTACCCAGATATCGATACACGTAGTACAAACCTTGCACAACCATATCTAATAGAAAGATATTAATTGCATACATGTAAGCGAGAACAACTATACACGATTTAGGAACCCTTAAACCCAACATCAGAAACCATCCCAGACCCACAGTCTACAACCCACAAACTGTTATCTCAATAACGACTTGATACTTAGAGTCAAAGGTGTCCCTCTACTAACAGAACATCCTAAACCCGGATATCCAAACCACCATACGGATGTGGTAAGGGCAACGTTAATATCATAACCAACCCATAAGTTACATAGGGAACATACGTTGGAAAAATGTATCTTTATCTCATAATGAATATAGGCTACATCCCATACCATAGCTTATAGATATTATAACTCACTCAAAACTGTCTCTCATAATGCATATAAGCTATGTCACATACCATAGCTTATAGACATTATAACTTACTCAAAATATGTATGTTTCACAATATAGCCCACATAAACTGTAACTGCAGAACAATAACTGCACCGAGCTCACCCAAACAGGATCCAACCTAAATATCAGGATATTTCCTAGCCTCAGGATGTCCCCTCCTAAAGCTGGCATGAAAGTCAATCAGCATTAACCATGCTACGCCCTGAAGATGGATAACAGGCATGAAAGCTAATCAACATCAACCATGCTTATAGCAAGTTCCATACTTACTATAACCCGTGAAGATGGATAACAGACATAAAAGCTAATCGTCATTAACCACGCTTATAGCAAATGTCATACTTGCAATAACACCGCGAAGATGAATAGTGAGCACAAAATCCAGTGAACATCAACCACACCTATAAAAAGTCCAATGATTACCTTCATACGATCTACCAATAGGCCTGAGGGTAACCATACTTGCTATAGCCCCGTGAAGATGGAAAATAGGCATGAAAGCCAATCATCATAGGGGTCACCCGCCCGTCAATCAGGTCTACCGGTGTAGGGAGTCACTTGCCCATCAATCAGTCAATCGGGTCTATTGACATAGGGAGTCAGCCGCCTGTCAATTGGGTTTATTGACGTAGGGAGTCACCCGTCCGTCAATCCGGTCTACCAACCTCTAGACCCTTACCGAATCACAAGTTTAGTTTTGAAAGTAAAAAAGGGCTTGATTTTCAAAGTATATGTTATGATTCAAGACTCGTCCAGACAATATATAACAAGAAATATATATATAGAAAAGCAGACAACCTAGCATAAAGACAACCGGCACACAAGGCCATGAGGCATATAGCCGTCATATCCAGAAAGGCATGAAAGCCACCCATGTCACCAAGACATGCAATGATATATAACAAGAAATATATCAACCCCCTATTTAATAGATAGTCTACCTGAGAATGTCATGAATAGTATTACCAAATATATTACAATGACATGCTAATATATCTGTCAAAATCATACCCTACAGAGTAGGCAAATCCCACATCCAGTCAACATGATAGGTTGAGCTATAATAGCAACCGGGATCCTAACCTCACCCTAACATGAATGTTCTAGACATGCGTTAAGCACATAACCATTATAACGTAGATATCATCCTATACCTGGTGAACGAACCCAAGGTGTGTACGTAGCCCAACCAGCTAACCCTAGCACAACTAAGAAATTATAAAGAGATCTACACAACCCTAGGATACTAAGTATCAACCGAACACATGCTACTGCGCAAGTAAATAGATATGGATCTACTATCCAACAAGTATAACCAACGAAGAGATTAAATAACTCAACTAATGAGCATAACATATACAACCGAATGACCTTGCCGACTTCCCAGAGGTAATGGCCTAACAAACCACCAACCATGAGATCTCACCAACTAACCGAAGGCAAAGGCTTATCAACCCAAACGAGCAAGCATATGCTAGCAAGCCTCCGAATTTATGTTGAACCATAAGTTTAATTTAGAATGAAAATGTTTCACTTATAAACAAAGGTTATGATTCGGCACTCATCCAAATAACCGGGACTCGCCCAAAAAGAACCTCCTTTGAACCACCCGCTCCAAACCTCACCACATAGAAAAAAGTTGAACAGTTTTGGAAAAAGCTACTCCAAAATCCAGTTTTCCACAAAAACCCCAAACAAGGAAACCACCATATTTGTACATGATTTTAGCCACGGCTATCAAATCAAAAATCTGAAAAAATAGATAAATCACAATCTACTCATAGATCAAGGAAATCTAACTTGTTCTGTATTGTGTTAATTTTAAGCCTGAAAAAGCATAAAACTGCTAAATATCATAAATAATACAATTTAAGCATATGTAGCCTAAATTTAGATATGAAAAGACAGATATCACGTAATCATGCTCACAACTAAGGAAATCTAAAAAGATTCCAAAACAAAACCAGGGCCCAAAGCCCGAAAAATGCAAAACTAGCATATAATGCCCACTTTAAGCATAAAAATGTGAAAAATACTCTTACATATAGTAAGTAGAGTTCAAGAGTGGGTCGATTCCTACCTCCTAAGATGATCCAAACCTGAAAATACCAAAACGAGGCTAGCCAAAAATGTCAGAATCAAATTCCAGCTCGGTGAATGCCTAGTCCTCGACTCCCTAATCCAACGTGGGGCTTCAGAATCCAAGCACGAACACCCAAAACCATGAAAAGTCAACCTCTAGGCCTCAGATATTGTTCTAGAGAGAAGTAAAAGATAAAAAGAATTAAGAAAATAACAAAAATTCAAACAAGCCACCACCTTCAAAGCCCCTACAAACATACCCCGCTCAAGCGGGCTCGACCACGCTGGAGTGCGTCCAGGTGCTGTGCAACAATCTGAAACTTCAAAATCGAGACCCGTTCCCAAACGGAACATCCTTTAACTTAGCCAACACTTAAGAATAATATACTGAAGCTTCTTAAATAGATGGCACGATCATCAAACCTCGAATCGTAAATAAACTTTAATTCTTTCAAAACTTTTAAACGATTTCTCAGAAAATCAAACGAACACCGGTTTAGAAACGTGGTCCATGATCCCTCGGCCCAAGGCTTCCCAAGCATGCTGAAAAATGTCACACATGCAAACTAGGTTCAGGCCCTTACAACATCTTCCCTATACAAGGGATTCTCATAACTCAACTCTATCAGCTATGTAAACGGTAACTGTTCCCACTACAATAGGCTTACGAGCTAAACTCATCAAAACGGATATCACCAGAATCATATGCAAATACTAACCATAGGCACCATCCTCAATGAGATCTGGTAATTATACCCCATTATCAGATGAGACCAAGAACCTGAGTTTCGAAGCAGAACAACCCTAGCGGTTTGACTGCAAAACAATAACCATCCAAGTGACTCATAAGAGCCACATCAAGCTTAGAATATCAAGAGAAACTCAAGGGAATCCATATGAGGAGCTTATATCAATCGATCTTCAAAGATGTAATAACACAAACGATCCACGAAACAATCTAGGTCATACTTACATAAGTGTTTGCCACCAACATGACGTCATGCCTTCTCAGTACGTCTCAACGTTTCTTGTTCCAGACAAGTATCACAACACATGAGTGCACACGCACTCATCGTTGTCATAAGCTTCCAAATCCGAGGCGATATGACCACCAGATGACAAACTAGCCCAACAAGAAGCCATCACTGAAATTTAAGGTTAAGGTTTGGTTTGAAGGAAAAAATTACGATTCTTTGAAAATGTCTTTCCATGGATTTGAAATCCTCATAGTTTTAAATTCAAAAAATGGATACCCATATTAGCTCAAGGTCCACTTTGAAAGGATGAATGGTCCACAAAAATTGGGAGTTTTAGATAAAAAGTTTCTAAGTGTGAGATCGCCATCCATATACTGGCATTGGGTTCCAATTTACATTTTTAAGAAAAGTTGTTTGAGTCCATGAGTAGTTTCATAAAACTGTTCCAAACCTCAACTTTGAAGAAAGGGTTACCGAGAACGGTCAGGGTCAAACCATATATCAAACCAAAGTATCTAAGGATATTCCAACATCCCCAACAGTTCTTTGATTATATAACAATAAGGTCACCGGGAGATTCTCACAACCCTGAACAGTAACACGAAATCACAACCCAACTGGTCTAACTCTATCAAGAGAAAACTTCACTACCCATGTGCCAAGCCAATACAACTACATCACACATATGCTAGTAACACACTTCTCACTTGTCCCAAAGATTAACAAGCTCTATACAATGGCAGTTCATCTGATCCCAACCATACCCCACCTTGTCAAACCATAACTTCATCCTAGATTTCTACCAAGGAATCAAAAATCAAAAATCACAAGAAACACTTATCTTCTCACAGAATCTCATCAACTCATCAAAGGGCATCAAAGCTGAACAACGACTACTCCACATCTACAAGGTTAACAAACCCATCTGCCTCTTATTGATTCTCACAACTATCCCATAACAATTGTACCCAAACATACGCGTTCCTTAGGAATGCACTACTTATACAACACACTGATCCAGAACAGGATATGGAAGGCGATATAACGTCATCCTAGCCACTAAGGGTATCTCTAAGAGTATTCATAAAAAGGAAGGATACTCTGAAACAAAGCCTCTACCTCATAGGGTCACATCTTACCGTCACTGCGCTCTTACTATGTAACTTAGACATATCACAGCTCACGACTTTTAAACAACGACAGCTACACGAGCTATCCCTGTTACACACCTAACACATAGGTCTACCTACTCCATGATACTCACCGTAGTCCTCCTCTCACGGGTAAGGTAACTAGTTATCTGAGAAACGACTATTGTATCGTACAACAGATTAACATCCATACATAAAAGCATGTTAACCAGTATACACATAAGCACATTAAAAACTATCATATAATGAGGAGGCTAATTGGAGTGATACTTGAATCTGAACAACTCATTTTGATTCCTAACAAGAATGAGCGTTCACGAGACCCCATTCTTACCAAATTCCCAAAGTTGTTAACCGGTTGTAAAGGCAAGAAATATCATCCTCAAATTCCACCTCGATACCCACCTAATCAAGTAACCACATAGCACGCGCATGTCATTTCTCATCACGAGACAAGCATACAAGTTTACCAAAATCATGAATGCATTATGCAGATCAACCCACTCGACTTAACAGACAACCATTCCCATTGCTTAGAAAGTATTCGAACGTAGAGCTCTGATACCATCTGCAATGCCCCCGTTCTGAAGACATTAGAATAATAGAGATAAACATAACAAAAACCCTAATCTTCAACTAAAAATTCTTTTATATGTAAAAACATTAGTTTTGAAGAAAGATTAAAATACTTATTTGGTTTAAGCATGATAGAAATCACATGCCAAAGACATTAAGATACAAACCATACTCATTTTAGTATAAGAAGAATACCTAAATCAAACCCCACCACTTCAGATTTTTTGAAAAATTTACATGAGCTTGTTTGTTTAGGAATTATAAAACTTGTTTTGTACCTAATTGACATTCACATGAGATTGATATATCAAAACCATAAAAGAATTTTCAAGCATACAAAGACTAGAAGGAAAACTAATAAGATAAACGGACATAGGCGCAAACCAAAAACCTAACCCATACCTCTACATACAACCAAAGAAAAGAAACCAAATACCCAGATTTCTTACCAACATGCAACAAATGGAAAATGACCTTAAGGCCTTACAACAAAATCTATTATACAACAAGATCTATAATAACACTATCATCTGAAATGATAAAGCTGAAATATAAAGCATGCTCAGAATGACAGAGTAGAAATGTAAAGCATGCTATAAGCATCAGGTCCCGATCATAATGTGAATGGGACAAACCACGAACACATCCACTAGCTACCATCATCTTGCTGCTAAAACTTTAATGTTGTTTTAAAACAACTAATGCCTACTGGCTTGTAGGAAATATGATAACGAAGAATGTATGATAATATGACAGGATGATTATGCAGCAGTTTAAATATGCACATTTAGAGTAAAAGAAAATAACATTTTATGTCTTTAAGATTTAAGTCTATATAACCTGATTTTTATATCCAAACTTCATCACAAGATGAGTTTTAAGTAAAGCAACGATCCAAATATCTAGTTTTCTAACAAAAACAAGTTGTACCATCCAGTGATAAATATAGGTTACGTCTCATACCATAACTTATGAACATCATAAGGTCCAAACCAAACAATAGTTAAGAGTACTTAACATAAAAACATAGTAGAGTACATAACAATTAACAATTAGAACAGCATAATATTTACTAATAAGCATTAATGTTTTTGTTGAGATTATAACTTATTATTTAGTTAAATTAACACACCCACCTAACCATGTGACATGACTAAAGGGATCTTGAAAATATCTAGAACAAGAAATAATGCACACCATTATGGCACAATCCGAAGGGTAGGGCACCCATATAATGCACACTTTTATGGCCAACGGGTAGGGCACCCAATCCTATCAATCCGTTAATCACATAGTTGGGATGATGAATATCCCATCCATCCGTCACTCACACAGTCAGGATGATGGGACCACACTGAGAATGCCACCCGTCACACCAGGTTGACAAGAGAATGCCTCCCAGCAACACCAAACCTCTGTACACAAACAGTGATATAACAAGAATAAGAGTTTATCATTTAGCCAGTTACTTCATATCATATCCAAATCCGCATGTACGATAAAATCTTTCAAACAAGTTTATCATATTTACACAACAGTCATCAAGTTGTATAGACACAAGGTACACTAAGCAAGAGAATAAAACATAGATTATCCATGTCGATACATGACATACAATCATATCACATTTATACGGAAGTTGTCAAGTCATAAAGATACAAAATGCTCCTAGCACAAGAATAGAACATGAGCGACTACTTTTGATACATGAAGTGAAATAATATGGCATATAAGCAGTATTACCATTTTATGTTCATGATAGGGAATAGAAAAAGTCTGTCAAACATGTGCCAAACATAGTGGTCGAACCACATCTGTTAACCAAGTGAGAAGCTATAACAGTAGATTCTCGATAAGCACGCATAAGAAGAAATGCATCCAGAATACTTAGATCTTAAGCACAAGTTTGTAGAAATTTCAAATCAACATTGAATCACGAGTTTTGTTTAAAAGGGTTTTTGTTCAATATTAAAAATTCTATTCAACGTCAAATACGTCCAAAGGTTTTGTTAAAGGTTGAGGTTTTGTTGAAAATCCGAATTAACGTCGGATCAAAGGTTTTGTTTGAAGAAAATCGATCCATCGTCAAACCCGATCAATATGACTCTTTCCCGAAAATTGTTTAAATTCCTGATAAACCCCATGTTGGAACAAAAGGTTCATTTACTTACCAATGTCTAAAAATGCAAACCGATTTCGGAAAAACACACTTGAAAACCCTTTTTATGCAAAACCACCAATTTCACCTAAAATGAAACCTAAGCAATTTGTACATGTTTTTCAGGTTTGGCCATCCATTTTACAATCCAAAAACAAGGGTTTACTTCAATGTCATGATAGATACGGGAAAACTAACAATTTTCCAAAAAGCACATGTTTAGACCTATGAAATTGGGGTTTTTGTCGAATCTCGCATTATACACTTTTTAAGCTATACAACTCCAAATCGAAATCCAAAATGATATGTATGCTCCAAATATAACAAGGAAGCATGAAAAATCATTAATTTTATAGAACCACAAGGTTCGGCAACTCAAGAATAGTAAAAACACCGAAAAAAAGTTGAAATACTTACTTTTTATAAAAATATACAACTCATACTTACTCAATAGTTAAAAGTTCACATATATCCTATATCGTAATCGAAACAGAACCTAGAAATCGAGCCTCCAGCTGTTCCACAGATCAAATGAACACTGGATTCAAAAATTGATTTAGTAGAAACGTAGAACAACGTGTATAAACTAAGGATTTATAAACAAAAACAAAGGAAACATATCAAACATGCCTTAACCGAGCATCCAAATGTCTAAAACAAGAACCCTTGCTTCGTTCTGTATGTCTTTAGAATGTTAAGAGGGAGGAAATTAAGATATTTTGTCCCAAAAACGCATCAAGTAGAAACTTTAATGATCTAGACTGACAAGGATCATTCGATCGAACCCCCCATGGCTCGAGTAGTCCCAACTGCTTCACACTGCACGAAATTTTATAAATAGGGACCTATCCTCGATCCAAACGACAACAAACTTCGTCTGATACTCATGAATAATTATCTGAAGGTTTCAAAACAAATGGTGCAATCATCAGACCTCGAATCGTTAATAAACTTTAATTCTTTTAAAATTTTTAACGGATTTTTCGAAAAAATTAACATACGCCGGATTTGAATTAAAACTTAAAACCAAAATGGTCTACGATTCTCAGGTCCAAGGCTTTGCAAAGATTGTTGAATGATGTCATACTATATAGGAACAGTTAAAAAGAGGTCAAGCCCTTACATCATCCACCACTTAAAAGGATTTCGTTCTAGAAATCAAACATGCCTCACGTGGTAAACGAACCCAGGTAATTGGCAAACGGACGCAGAACTTCCAGTCAATGTCAAATTGTTGTTCATCTATAACTTATAACCACTTTTTATAGAGATCATAAAACATTGAAAACAGAATCTTCAAACCGATCAGACAAAAAACTGGGACTGGTCCGTACAACATCCCCTATAAATGGATTTTGTCCCCGAAATCACTGCAACTAATAGAGAAAGCAACTCCGAAACAACTCTGAGAAACATCTTCAAAGATTTTTAAAACATTCCCTGAACCTTGTCTTAGCCTCCCCTTAAAACTTCTCAAACCCTCCCTTAACCTTCTCGCAGAAAGGACCTATAGAAAGACAACTTCCTCACATACTGGATAAACAATAACAATCAACACAATGTACTCTTCAACACGATACTCATGAATCAGTAGATAACCCAGTTGACTGTAAATTGTGCCCCAAACAAAATGATCCCAAATCAGATATGGTGGAGATTGAAGTTTCAAATTGACAAATGATCTTACTAACACACGGTAATCCCAAATTGTTCATCACAACCATTGTCACCAGAAAGTCTTATCAATCACCTACGGATTCGTAACATGGCTACAAGTTCACGGAACCATATTATAGTAAGTTATCCCAAATAGAACCCATATTGTACTAGTACTCGATCATTGTTTCAATTCCTCTTTGGATAACTCCATAAACTCAATAAAACACAAAAAATATGACCGAGTCTTCAAGAGAACAAATGGTCACAAACATCGCCTCACAACTCTCCTTCAAGTTCAACAGGTTAAGGATCCTTAAAGGTATCCTTCGAATGTTATAAGCACTTGTCATCTCCTTCTAAACTCCTACCAAATTCTTAAAGACAAAAAAGTGTTTGATTTTGCACAATGCATTTATCTAAACCCATCAATCATTGCACGACAAGAGTTCAACAATAAAACGGAACACCGTTCCACACTGAATAATTTCGTTAACTTATAAAAACATTATACTGCATCGTATTGAAAATACTCCACTGAACTGAAGATACTCTATGAAACAAAAAATATTCCACCAAGTAGACAGTACTTCGTTAAACAGAGAGTACTTTACCAAATGGACAATACCATATCAAAGGGAGACCATCTTGCAAAGAGGAGAATGCTTTACTAAATGGAGAGTGCTTTACCGAACAGAGAATGTTTTACAAAACGGAGAACGTTTTACCAGAAGGATCGATCACTGTACAACACACCAAAGTTTATGGCGAAGGACTGAGAACACTCATGATTTGCCTCTTACATGAACCTCTACACTTCATAGGAAATAAACTCCCAACATCATGTGTGACTCGCAGAAATCACCCAAATGTCAAGCAGCATGGTCCTAACCCGTACCATCGATAGCAACAACATAAAACTATCCGACTTGCATTACTGTAAATAGTCCTCATCACAGGGATACGAGAAGGAATTCTGTATCATAAACTCTCATGACCAACATTGAGTCGTTTAAGGCATCACTTCTCTCCAGGAACTCACATGATACATACTTAACCTTATCAAGCAAACTCGGTGCTCCAAGAAAGACATCGAGGTTGATAACTCACCAAGTACACAGTTTTGTGGTACAGCGAATCAGAGAATGAAGTTGCCCGTAGGAAATAATCAAATCACCACAGATACTCCCATTCGTAGTTCTTTTCCCTCGAGGCACCAATATTTGATGGTAACACCCTGAAGTAAGATCATGTTTTAATTAAATTTAAAACAATAAAATTGTTTTATTCCCTTTTTAAAGAAAACAATTTTTTTAATTAATAGATGAAATTATAATTGGTCATATGTTACGTCACTTATTGATGTTTCTAAACTATCACGTAGATCACGTCGTCTAAGACTTCACTTAACTTTACAAGTACCATCATAACAATCAACATAACGTGAATTCCTCAGATTTCTTATAAGGGCAACTATCATATACAAGGGATTCTCATAACTCAACTCTGTCGGCCATGAAAACGGTAACTGTTCCCACTACAACAGGCTTACGAGCTAAACTCATCAAAACTGATATCACCATAATCACATGCAAATACTAACTGTACGCATCATCCTCAATGGGATCTGATAATTATAGCCCACTATTAGAAGAGACCGACAACCTAAGTTTCGAAGCTAAACAACCCTAACGGTCTGACTGCTAAACAAGAACCATCCAAGTGACTCACGAGGAGCCATATCAAGCTTAGAATATCAAGAACGACTCAAGTGAATCCATATGCAGTGCTTATCCCAATCAATGTTCAACGATGTAATAACAAAAACCGTTCATGAAACCATCTAGGTTTAACTTACACATGAGTTTGCCACTAAGACAACCATATGCCTTCTCAGTTCGTCTCAAAGTTACTTGTTCCAGACAATTATCACTAGATATGAGTGCCCGTGCACTCTACTTCAAAGGTGATACAGCAACCAGATGCCAAACTAGCCTAATTGTAAGCCATCAAAGAAATTCAAGGCTAAGGTTTGGTTTGAAGGGAGAAATTGAGGTTCTTTTAAAATGTTTCTCCATGGATTTGAAATCCTCATAGTTTTAAATTCGTAAAATGGATACCCATACTAGGTCAGGGTCTACTTTGAAAGGATGAAAGGTCCACAAAAAAAAAGGAGTTTTAGATAAAATGTTTCAAAGTGTGAGATTGCAATCCATATACTGATATTGGGTTCCAATTTACATTTTTAAGAAATTTGCATGAGTCCATGAGTAGTTTCATAAAATTGATCCGAACCATAACTTTGAATAAAGGGTTACCGAGAAAGGTCAGTGTCACACCATAGATCAAACCAAGGGATCTGAGGGTATTCCAACATCCCCAACCGTTCTCTAATTAAGAAACACCATGGTCATCGTTCACAATCTCCAATTCCAAAATGAAGTCGGTGAGGTAATTCTCACAACCCTGAACAACAACATGAAAATCACAACATAACTAGTTTAACTCTATCATGAGAAAAATGCACTACACACGTGCCAAGCCAATACAACTGCATCACGCACATGCTAGTAACACACTTCTCACTTATCCCAGATATTAACAAGCTCCATACAACTACAGTTCATATGATACCAATCATACTCCGCCTTTTCAAACCTTAACTTCATCCCATATTTCTACCTAGGAATGATCTCTCAGAAGAATTCATAATCATAAGAACCATTTAACTGTCTTCTAACCGAATCTGATCAACTCATCAATAGGCATCTAAGCTGAACAACATCTACTGCACATCTATAAGGTCAACAAACCCATCTGCCTTTTATCGACTCTCACAACCAGCCTATAACACACGTACTCAAACAGACGTGTTCCTCAGGAATTCATCCCTCAGACAAAACATTGATCCAAAACATGATACTGAAGGTGACACAACGTCGTCCTAGCCACTAAGGGTATATCTAAAAGGGAAGGATACTCTCAAACAAAGCCCCTACCTCCTATGGTGACATCTAATTGTCACCGCGTTCCTACTACAAAAGTTACGCAAAAAATAGTTCACTAGCTTTAATCCACCACACCTACGTCAGCTATCCTAGGTACCCACCTAACACATACGTCTACCCACTCCTAAATACACACCCTAGTCCTACTCACATGATAAGTTAACTAGTTATCTAAGTAACGACTAATCTATCGTAAAGTAGATTAACATCTATACACAAAAGCATGTTATCATGTATACACATAAGCACGTTAAGAACAATCATATAACGAGGAGGCTAATTGGAGTGATACAACAATCTGAATAACTCGTTTGGATTCCCAACTAAAATAAGTGTTCACGAGACCACATTCTAATCAAGTTCCCAAAGTAGTTAACCAGATGCAAAGGCAAAAAATATTATCCTCAAAGTCCACCTCCATACCCACATAATAAAACAACCACATAGCATGCGCATGTTATTTCTCATCACAAGACAAGCAAACAAGCATACCCAAATCATAATTCCATCAGGCTGATCAACCCTCTTGACTTAAGACACAACCCTTCCCATAGATTAAATGGTATTCCAACCTATAGATCTGATACCATTTGTAATGCCCCCGACCCGGAGACATTAGAATAATATAGATAAACATAACAAATGGCCTAATTTTAATCTTAAAACTTCTTTTATATGTGAAAACATTAGTTTTGAAGAAATATTAAAATACTTCATTGGTTGAAGCTTGATATAAATCACATGCCAATGATACTAAGGAACAAACCATACTCGTTTTAGTGTAAAACAAATATCTAAATCAAACCCCGCCACTTGAGATTTTTTGAGAAATTTGCATGAGCGTGTTTATTTTAGGCACTATGAAACCTGTTTTGTACCTGATTGACATTCACATTAGATTGATATATCAAAACCATAAAATCATTTTCAGACATACGAAGATTGGAAGAAAAACTAACATGCTAAACGGACATAGGCATAAACTGAAAACTTCTCTTATACCTGTACATGCAACCAAAGAAAAGAAACCAAACACCCTGATTTCTTACCAACACGCAACAAATGGAAAACTACTTTAATTCCTTACAACAAGATCTATAATACAAAAAGATCTATAATAGTATTATCATCTGAAACGACAAAGCTGAAATATAAAGCATGCTCAGAATGACAGAGCAGAAATGTAAAGCATACTATAAGCATCAAGCCCCGATCATAATGTGAAGTGGTCAAACCATGAACACATCCACCAGCTACCATCATCCAACCGCTAAAACCAGAAAGTTTTTTTTAAAACAACTTAAGCGCACTGGTTTGTAAGTAATATTATAACAAAGAATGCATGATAATATGAGAGGATGATTATGCAAGAGTTTAAATATGCACATTTAGAGTAAAGGAAAATAGTATTTTAAGTCGTTAAAATAAAGTCTGCATAACCTAATTTTTAAAAGCAATCTTCTTCACAAGATGACTTTTAAGTAATATAATGATCCGAAGATCATGTTTTCTAACAAAAACAAGTTCTACCATCCTATGGTGAATATAGGTTACGTTCTATACCGTAACTTATAAACATTATAGGATCCGAACCTAGCAATAGATAAGACTACTTAACTTAAAAACATAGTAGAGTATATAAAAATTAACAGTTAGAACAAAATAATATTTACTAGTAAGCATTAGTGTTTTTATTGAGATTATAACTTATTATTTAGTTAAATTAACACATTCACCCAATCATGAACATGGCAAAAGGGATCTTGAAAAGATCCAGAATAAGAAAAAACGCACACCCTTATAGCATAATTCGAAAGGGAAGGCACTCATATAATGTGCACTTTTATGGCAAATGGGTAGGGCACCCAATCCAATCAATCCGTTAACCACACAGTCGGGATGATGGATATCCAATCCATCCGTCCCTCACACAGTTGGGATGATGGAACCACACTGAGAATGCCACTCATCACACCAAGTTTACAAGAGAATTCTTCCCACCAACACCAAACCTCCGTACAAAAACAGTGATACAATAACAATAAGAGTTTATCATTTAGCCAGTTACTTCTTATAAGATCCAGATCCACATGTATGAGAAAGTTTTTCAAGCAAGTTCAACATATTTACATAATGCTCATTGAGTTGTATAGATACAAAATATCACATTTATATGGTAGTTATCAAGTCATAAAGATACAAAATACTCTAAGCACAAGAATAGAACATAAGCTACTACTTTTGATATGTGAAGGGAAACAATATGGCATATAAACAGTATTACCATTTTAAGTTCAAGACAACAAAAAAAAACAAAGTGTATCAAACATGTGCCCAAGATAGTGGTTGAACCATGTCTATCAATCAAGTGAGAAGCTATAAGACTAGCTTCCTGATAAGCATGCATAAGAAGACACACATCAAGAAGACTTAGATCTTAGGGACAAGTTTATAGAAAATTTGAATCAACTTTGAATCACGAGTTTTGTTAAAAAGGATTTCCGTTCAATATTAAAAGTTCTAATTCAACGTCAAATCCGGCCAAAGAATTTGTTAAAAGCTTAGGTTTTGTTGAAAATCCAAATTAACGTCGGTTCAAAGGTTTTGTTTGAAAAAAATCGATCCGACGTCAAACCCGACCAATGTGATCCTTCCCTGAAAATCATTTAAATTGCTGAAAAGCCCCAAGTTAGAGCAAAAGGTTCCTTTCCTTACCAATTTCACAAAATGCGAACTGATTTTGGAAAAAATCATTCCAAAACCCATTTTCTCTAAAACTCCCAATTTTGGCCAAAATGAAACCTAACCAATTTGTGCACATTTTTGGGTATGGCCATCCATTTTAAAATCCAAAAACATAGGTGTACTCCAATCTCGTGATAGATATGAGAAAATTATCAATTTCCCAAAAATCAAAAGTTTAGACCCGTCAAACTCGGGTTTTTATCAAATCTCGTATTATACATGTTTTGAGCTGTAGAACTCTAAATCCAAATCCGAAAACATATGTATGCTCCAGATACGACAAGGAAGTGCAAATACTAATTACTTTCTAATAATCATAAGGTTCGATAACTCAAGAATAGTAAAAACACAGTAAAAAGTTGAAATACTTACTTTTTACGAATGTATCAACGCATAGTTACTCAATAGTTCAATGTTAGCATATATCCCACATTGTAACCGAAGTTGAACCTAGAAATTGAGCCTCCAGCCATTCCTAGGACTAAACGAATACCAAAATAAAAAATTGATTTGGTAGAAACGTAGAATAACACATATAAACTAAAGATCTATAAACAAAAACGAAAAAAACATACCGAACAAGCCTTAACCGAGAATCCAATTGTCTAAAACCACAACCCTTGCTTCGTCCTCTATGCCTTCAGAATGTTTAGAGAAAAGAAATGAAGACATTTTATCCCAAAGGCGCGTCAAACATAAACTTATAAAGATGTGGACCGAAAGGGTTCGCTCGAGCGAACCCCTCATGACTCGAGCGGTCCCAGTTGCTTTATGCTTCTCGACAATTTAAAAACGGTGACATGTCCTGATCTAAAGAACATCAGACTTGTTCTGATACTCAGGAATAATTATCCAAAGGTTCCAAATGAAATGGTGCAATTATCAGACCTTGAATCATAAATAAACTTGAATTCTTTCAATACTTTTAATCGGACTTTTGAAAAAGTCAACATTAGCCGGTTTTGAATTAATGATTAAAATCGAAACGGTCTATGATTCCCCCTTCCAAGGCTTACCAAAGCTTCTTGAATGATGTTATACTCTTCATGAACAGTTAAAAAGAGGTTAGGCCCTTACATCATCCACCACTCAAAATAATTTCTTCCTTGAAAGCACACATGCCTCACGTGGTAAACGAACCTAGGTACTTGACAAACTGATGCAAAACGTTGAGTCAAAGTCAAATTGTTGTTCATCCAAAACTTGTTTGCGTAGAGGTCATAAAACTTTGAAAACTAAACCTTCAAACTCAACTGACATAAAATAGGGTCAGGTCCCTACTGAACAAAACTCTCCTAATTCATGACTATATTTGGAGTTTAAACCATTGCTCTGTTAAGATTGTACACTAAAACTCATGCTTTTATGTATTTTATGTTTGATCACTGGTAAATTAATGAGAAATATTTGAGAGTTTATTGCATTTATTATTTCATATTTATTGTGTATCTGATAAATGAATGCATAGTCTGTATATTCTGTCCAATATTTGACTCATCGCATGAAGCGGGGAAGATCGGGTCAAAGGTTCTGACAGAGTATGCAGGAAGGCTCACAATCGTAATTGAATCGGACAATCTATTGGAATAATTATAGCACATCGTTGTAGTAGCTGATCTTGGCTGGGTCGAACGACTCGAATTCCGGTCTGAGAATTTGATATTCGAGCTCGATGTGTTAGTACACTTAGAGTGTATTGAGCGAGATCAATCGGATGATTAATTCTATACTGACTATATGAATTGATCCACATCCTATATTATCACGTATTCCACGAACTCTTAATCCCAACGTGATTGATCGAATCATGTTCAAATAATGCGTAGTTCTTTGAGTCACCAATGGCTGAGATTTCGATATTGAGATCTATATGACCGGTGGGTTAGGTATTGTCATTATTTATTTGATAGTTGATAATCTACTGTCAAAAACCACGTCCGATTTAGGTTGAGGAGTTTTCCCTCGTGTTCTTTGCTTATACGTTTGATCATGTCAAACCCGACCGGTGGATCAGTTGATCTGGCATATCAAAAGGATAAGCAGCGCGGTTGTAAGGATTAGAGGATAATCGAATCGGGTTGATGAGTAAACTAATTGAATTGTCAAAAATCCAAATCTTAAATGTGGGGAGATTCCAGTGCAAGTGATAATTGGAAACTCGAGACATAATTCTAGTTAGGGCCGAGAGCTCATTCAGGGACTTTAGTGCAATAAGTCCTGGTTCGTATGCGAAGGTGGCCGACCATGGAGAGAGAACATGAGATTTTATATTTTTATTAAGTATATATATTCTTTTCCATGTTTTATGAAAGGAGAATATGTGGGAAAAAATATATAGTATTTGTATATATATATAATTAGAGATAATATTTATTATTGTAAATGAATATATATTCTTATATTACAATATGGTAAGAATATATATTATTTACTTAATAATTAATATATATATATATATATATATATATATATATATAAACATATATGGTGTATTATGAGAGATATAATTCTCCATAATTCTCAAGAGCTATCTCTCTCTCTCAATCTCCATATATGGCTGACCATAGTCCTCTCTCTCTGTAATTCTTCTCGCAGAAATTTTGAGAGATTCAAGTGTGTAGAATCAAAAGGAGTTGATTCGGATCGGTGCCCACATGCCAGAACCAACACGTGCGTCGGGTTATATGTCAGAAGATCACCTGGTCATCTCTAACATACTTTTGAAATCTCGAAAATTTTGGACAAGTTTCTAAGAGGTATGATTTAACCTAAAAATCGAAAAGGCTAATCATTTTCATGAAAAATCACACGCGACATTTTTTACAATCACATTGTAGTTCCGCAACTATTTTATCGCTTCCCCAACAATGGTATCAGAGCTACGGCTGTGATTTTTCATGAAAAATATGTGTGCTAACCTTTGTTCTGTATCTTACATCATTATGATACTATTCAATTATGGTTTGAAAACATTGTTTAATTTATATCGCATTTAACCGCGAATCTCGACGGTTTTTAAATCGAGATTAGATTGGTTGTACGCCTCTGACGTGTGGGATAGGACTTGTGGTGTAGTTTATATTTCATTTAAGTTATTTTTCTAGATTCTAATTTTGAATCAGATCATGAAATGGAGGTCAAAAAACAAGGCGAAACATCCAAGAGCTGCGGCAGCAACAATTGTTTTGGCAGCAACAGGTGGCTGTTTTCGTGCTCTATTTTTTGAGCCTTCGGGTAATTTCTTTGATGTGATATTTTTACCAGAATTAATTTCAATACATTATCTTTCTAACGGTGGTTTCTGGGGTGCAAGATGACATCGGCAAGGGGTCCGAGAAAATTTCCAAATTTCGTGCAGCAGAATATGGTGTGAATAGTGACGTGAACGTTCCGATTTGTTTCAGAGCACTTCGGCTTCGATCTTTTATTCGATTGTTTTTTGGGAGATCAAGTTTCATATGTCACCTAGTTTCATTAATTTTTTGGGGCACAAAAAATGGTGGCAAGCAGGTAAAACAGCAGCACAAAGGCGGTGGCGCGCTGTTGGAACACAACTGTAGGTTTCGGCCCTTAAGGGCTGTTTGGGGATTTTTCTTTGGCTTTATTCAGGTGTTCAAGGAGTGTTCCGGGGCTATGACGGTGGTCCAGGGGCTGAGGAACAAGGTCGAGTCTTTGACAACTCGTTTAGAGTTCCAAAACCTTAGCCGTTTAATCTTTAATTCGAGACCGTCGGATTAAAAGATTAAATGAAAGATCTGGATCATAACGAAAAATTTAATTTATTTTTTTCATTGGTTTATTATTTATTTATTTGTTTTACTGAACTACGTGGACGGTTTTTTATTTTATTTATTTTTCCTTTTATATATGATTTTGTGTTAAGTGGATAATTAATTAGAGAATTGTAATTTAAAAAAACCTGGGTAATTAATTACTTTTCGCAAGATTAAATAAAGAAACGTTTTTGTTTGTTTTAATAGAATTAAACATGAAATTTTTAATTGATTAAAACTAAATTTATTTTTAATCGGATAATTAAAATTTTGTTTAATGTTTTAAAATAAACAAAAGGCAAAACCCTCGATTTTTAAAAAATATTAAGTGGGAGAAGGATTTTGTCACAGATAAATCATACGGTTTCTATCACACGTTCGTGAGAGATATGATTATAAATTGTGTGCCAGCTTCGATTTCAGCCTCTATGAGGAAAGGTTATAATTATAGCATATCCGGAACCAATCTCCGAAACGGGTAAATTTAAAAAGTAGTGCAAAGTTGGGTTTGCACACACCAAGCCCGGGGCATTGACACATGATTTTCAAATTGAGTGTGACGGTTATATGCCTAACACGTGGATAAAAATATTCTTCTCAAGCAGTCACTGTTGTTATTTTTGGAGACCAAAGGTAATTGACAATTTAATTCTTGGAATATATCAGAAAATAAAAGTATGTTAGTTCTTTGTTCATTAACTGCTTGACGCCCACACTGCGTGACCTTATCGGTTAATGTGAATCTGGACAAATGGCTTTTGTTGTGATATTTTTCAAGAGTATTTATTAGACTGGTATGTGTGTGTCCTAATAGGGATTGGTTAGTAGATGTCCACACTGCGTGGCTTGTATAATCACAAAGGATTCGAGCTGCCAATAATTCTTTTCAAATTAAAAGGTTGAGGAACCCTAAATTTTTCAAAGAATTAAAAAGTTTTCTCTTTTGTTTCTCAGGATTTAATAATGGGATATTACAATCCACTTGCGGTGATACTCAAAGAATATGAATTAATTGGACCCGATTTCGTCAAATGGAAATGGAATCTCTATATTGTCCTAACTTCTGACAAATATAGGTTTGTATTATTTGATCCCGGTCCACCCGCTCCTAATATTGGATCTTCTAACAAAAGATCCGACACTATCAAGATTGGGTAAAGACTGATAGGAATGCATGTTGCTACATCTTAACTTCCATGCCAGATGTTTTGCAAAGCCAGTATCAATCTATGAAATGTGCGATTGATAGAAATGTTTGGCCAGTATGGTCAGTCAGCAAGGCAGGTTCTCATGATGGGTCTCATAAACACAAACATGGCATAAGGTACACCAGGAAAGGACCATGTTTCGAAGATGATCGGTCTTCTTAACGGGTTGGATGTCCTTGGAACCGAGATTGATGGGGAAACACAGGTAAATATTATGTTCCAGTCAATACCATATTCATTTCAGTGATCCCATCTAAATTTTCTTTAGCAGAATTATTGAAAGTATTAGAGAAAGTGGAGGGTCTTATCTAGAAGTCGGCCCATGTGTTTATTACACAAAAGGTTTCTCCTTCTATGCGAAGAGATGGTAAGAAGAAGAAGAAGAAAAAAGAGGTGCAATAGGACAATGCACAAAGGACTAATGGGCAGGAGCCATCAACTACCAAGACAAAGATTAGATGCCTAAGGTTAGTTGTTAATACTGTTAGAAACTACGACATTAGAAAAGTGATTGTCCTTATCTGAAGAGGAACAAGGCTACAGGTAATGTCTTATCTTTAAGTTGTTGTTAGTGGTTGTATCTACGAAAAACTATTATGTAATACATGAGTCACTAATCATGTCTGCAATTCATTGTAGGGGTCCTAGCTGACCAAGCAAATAAATATGGCAAGGTTTACCTTCAGATGGGGTATAAATCCCAGAGACTACTACTATAGTGGATGATATAGTTCCAAGTTTGAGTGAAAATAGGTGTGTGATTTTAAAAAAACATTGTATGTACCACAAATCAGAAGGCACATAGTTTCGATTTCTTGATTGGGCATTGACGGATATTGTGTTTACTACAATAAGCAATTTTATAATACTATGGTTAGCAAACACTTTATCTGTCATGATACATTGGATAATAGTCTTTATATTTCACACCTGATTATTTCTACTATTCAAAACAATGAGGTCAATAACTTACATGTATTACCACTAAATAGGAGAAATTCCTAATTGAACCAAACACTGATTTGGCATCTTCGTTTGATCTTCTTAATCTAAAAAGGATACTAACACTGGTATAAAATGAACCTTTAGGTTCATTGGAAGAAAAGGTACTTCCAGTCTCTAAAACCTGTTTAGAGGGTAAGATGACCAAGAGGTCCTTTACAGGCCAAGGAACTTGGAGCCAAATAAGTGTTGGGATTGGTTCATTGTGATGTATGTGGTCAAATGAACAACTGGGCAAGAGGTAGGTAAGACCCCATGATCATGGTCGTGAATACCTCTTGGGAGTTTAGGAAATATTTGTCAGGATATGGTATTACATCCCCGTTATCTACACTAAGGATGCCTCGACAAAATGGTGTAGCGATGAGGAGGAATTGGTTCCTTACGGAGATGGTAAGTAATGGTAAATTGTTCGGATCTACCGCAGTCGTTTTAGGGATTTATGTTAGAGACAATGCCATATATTCTGAATTCGGTACCTACTAGGGCGGTTCCCGGTACCCCTATGGAGTTGTAAGCTAGGCGTAAGCCAAGTCTTAAACATTTCTAGATATGCGGTTGCCCAGGACATGTGTTGGTGGGAGATGCAATTATAGTGGAACCGAAGACAGAAGTCTGTTACTTTGTAGAGTACCCCAAATGAACTAAGGGTGGTCTATTCTATTATCCTAAGAATTAAAGGGTATTTGTCAGTACAAATGCAAGATTCTTTATGTAATAAACCACAAACTTTGGTCACATATTGTCCTAGAAGATGTTAGGACTAGATATATGGTACAACCGGAAAATATACCTGATGTGCGGAATGAGATACCGCCTATCGCGAGTACACATGAGGGTCCTCGTCATAGTGGGTCAACCCGAGATATTCATGTTGTTGGGAGATTCACTCGACAAGATCCCAGAAGAACTTGATACTGAATCCAGGAATTATAATGAGGCACTTCAAGACAAGGATGCAGACTTATGGCAAATGGCTATGGAATCTGAGATAGAGTCTATG